>QARZ01039753.1:0-20419 GCA_013407115.1 Glycine latifolia
TGCAAGGATTTCTGTTACATCTCCCAGCTCTCCAATAGGCACATGTTGTTCCACCAATGCGCCCAGTCCTTCGTGCAAACTTTGTATCCATGATACTCTGAAAAAACAAACAATACATTGCAATGACATACTAGATCAGGTACTGTATCCTATCAATAAAATTCTCCATAGCTCATGCTTTCATTCATTAACTCGATGATAAACCCCAAGTCGTACACTTAACTTCTCATCAAAAACCCAAAACCATTTGGGTCCCAAATTTTACATTCCCAAAATAACAATTGTAAAGAAAGTGATGAACACGGCAACAAAACTATGGCAGAACAAGTCGATTGAGGAAGATCAAGCATGTCAAGGTCAAAACCCATGACAGAGTTGGATCAAAGACCAATAATTTAACCCTGATCATAACGTCAATAGAGACTATTCCAAAATCCCCAAATTAGGGTATTGCCTGAATCAATCATCAGAAGAAGAATTAGGCCAAAAATTAGGATAAATGCTGGGAAAATAAAACTTCCATTGAATAGAGGCAAATGAAAGGCTTTCAGTTTTTCTCTTTTTGAAATTGAATATTTACAGAATCCATCCCCATGAATAGGACCAAACCTGATCCTTCTGAAAACCCTACTAAATAAATTGAAAGGAACCCTACACGTGAAACCCTATATTTGCATTGGGGAAGCACTGAAAAGTTCATTGAGATAAATGAAGTCGGATAGAACATAGATTCTAGCACATCATCCAACATAAAACCTAAAAGTGATAGATTTTCGCGTTCGGGGAAACAAACCTGAGTGGTAGAAACGTAGCGAAGCCTTCAGAATTCAACTCGTGATGTTTTAGGAACGATTGTTGAGAGGAAGAACAGAGAACAAGGTTTGTATTTTCAAACGGTGGTGTGTTTTCGCGGGTGTGTTTTCACTGGTGTGCTAGGCCTATTATAGTTTACATGTTGTAATAACCTTTGCCTTTCGTGGTAAACTTGATTTGCGCGGGAAATTTCGATATTCACGTTCTGGTGTTAGTGTTCAAATTTAAATTTGATGCACTTGCAAAGAGAGTAGCCTAGTTTTGAATGTGCAGTGTGCTTATTTTCTTTTTTTTCTTTTTTTTCCCTTTTTTTCTTTCTAGATTAAATTAATCCCGCTTATGCATTTTTTAATGAAGAAAAGGTGTGTGTTTGATTTAATTTATTTTAAGTATCTATTTATATTTGTTAGATCTAAAAAATGTTCAAATAATAATAATAATTATTAAAAATAGTGTTTCTAAACATGCATTTTGTTAAATTCTATGATTTTTTAAGACATTTTCTTCATTTAATTACTTTTTCGCTTTCCGTCTAAACTCTAAAAAAAATGAGATCTCAATTTTAATGGAGAAGCATATTTATTTTTAACCAATTAATCGTTTGCGGCAACAAGATATTAGATATATAGTGTTTTTCTTTTATTAGTATTTCACTATATACTATATACATGATATATATATGTATTGAGTAAACTATAATCACATCTTTGTACAAAATATTTCTATTGTCTTTCTACTCTTAAAATGACCTAGCTGACGTGGATAGATGTATAATATTTTTTAAACCTAGAGTGTGTAACAGTAAAATAAAAAGTCACTGTAATAATTTTTGAACAATTAGAAGAGATTTGTTTAGGAATTAAAAATAATATTTTTTTTTTATAAAAATATTTTTTCTTATTATGAAGGTGGGTGATCAACAACTTCACAAAATCAACTTGAAAATTTCATAAAATGATTAGTACTTATTTGGAAATATAAGTAAGATATATATTGAGATATTTTCTGTTTAAAAATCATATGACACGTAAATAGGTCAGGTTAAGTTTTATGTTTTTAAATTAGGCCAAGACCATATCTAACAAAGCTTGGCTTGTTTTTACCCCTACATGTTCGCTTGTAACAGACGCAACAATAACATAAGATTTTTTGGGTTTGAAAAAAAATAATAATATAAGATTTTCGATTAAAAAAAAAAGATCTATGCCATTATAAAAGGATAAAATAAGGCTTAAAATAATTATTTATGAAATTTACTTTTTTTAGATAGTTTAATTTATTTATGAAAGTATTGGTTTTGAAATTCAATTTATAAAATTATTTCTAGCGTATGTGATGTCACAAAATTTATAATTTCTAGTATTTTTTCTATGAAAGTTGCGTATAATTTCATTTCAAATATATTTTTTAACATTCTATAATTATAGTTCCCCAAACGGACGGTTAAATTTAATACGAGATCACCATAGTTCATCAAGTACACTTATAAATATCATCAAACATTAAAATATTCAAATGCTTAAATTATTATATATTATCGTTTACTAATATTTTTAAAAAATAAAAGAAAATTTTTTATTGAAAAAGCCACACACACATATAATTTACTCAATATGAATATCACTTGCAAGTATATTTTATTTATATATTAACATATTTATAAATATCAAACTTTTTTTCTTATATTTCAGAGAAGTCTCCCAATTAACCATGTTCATGTCTTTAGACACATGTCTTTTGTTTCCTCTTATAACATGTGCACCCAAGGAACAAAAATCACTCTTTATCTCTTACGAGACTGTCGTTATTCCAAAGTATGACATTAGCCTAACATGGATGCCGATCCACCCTTCTACAGTGACACATGGGTCAACTAGCTTGCTCACAACCTTAGTAACTCACGGGGGATTCTTTTTGCTGTCACATGCTGGACACTCTAGAAGAGCAAAAACTCTCATTTTTCAAGGAAAAAGGTGGGCAACTTGGAACATCATTAGCCAAATTCACACATTATGTGCACGCATAGTTAACTATCTTCACAAGCCATCTCATGGTAAACCGTCAAGATATTCAAATGGATACCTCCAAATTTTCATTTTGTCCAATTAAATACTTCTGACTCATATATTGGAAACCCGAAGGTGTCAGAATATGATGACATTATCGGATATCATCGTGGAAAAAATTCACAACCTTTTTAGGAAGTATTGGCATTACCACTAGCCTTATGTCACAATTGTTTGTGATATATCATGGGCTTTGCAAAGCTAGGGAGGAAGGTTATCATTATGTGATATGTGAATCACATTTTGCAATGACCTTTTAGTTCATCAACAAAGGCACCCGTACATGGCATCCACATCATCCTTTTTTCAAACTCATTCGAAAACTTGTTCTGCAACAATGAAGCATCTTTTTTATGCATGTACTCCGTGAAGGAAATTCAAGCGCATATTGATTAGTGAGATATGGATATGCTCATGAGATAACATTTATGTTTGCAACGACTGCCCTTATCAGCTTGCCACTTTAGTCTTTGCTGATTCTTTGAGAATTGTTCATTTAGGCTTTGTTTGGGAGTTAAGAGGGGAAGGAAAGGAAAGAGATTCAAGGGGAAGGGAGGGGAAGGAAAGAGAGGAAAATGAGGGAAATTCCTTCCTCCTTGTTTGGGAGTTAAAAATATATTAAGAGAGGGAATTGGAGAGTTAATAAAATACTTTTACAATTTTACCCTTGAATTGTGATTTAATGCTTTGTATTTTGGTGTTTTATTAACACTGACTGGGGTAGGATAGTAATTTTATTAATACTGGTTGGGGTAAGATAGTAATTTTATTACTTTTCCTTCTAAAAACCCCCCAAATTGGGGGAACAACAATTTTTAGGCTTTGGAGGATTTCAGAGGAGTTTTAAAAATCCTCAAATCCTTTTCCTCAAAAATTAAAACCCCCAAACAAGGAGATGTCACCACCTAAACCTTTCTCTTCCCTCCTTTCCCCTCTAAAACCCCTCTCTCAAACAAAGCCTTAAGGATTTAGCTGTTTTTCTTTGTCAGTCTCCTTTTTTTTAGGCATAAAAAAATATATTGATGCTATGTACAGAAAAAATGAGTATTTTTTGAAATTGGTGAAAAATAAAATAAAACGGTAAATGCAACTAAAAAAATGAAAATAGCAATGAATGAAATTTGAAGTGGAGCATGACAAAAAAAGCTCCGTGAAAGCTCATGAGTCATGATACTTAGGATAGGGAGTCATGATACTTAGGATAGGCTCCTCCAATAAGCTTTTTTTTTTAAACTCATTTTTTTTTAGATTTCTTCTTAAAATAAGTTCTTTATATTTTTAAGAGCCTTTATATAGTATTTGCCCTTGTTTTTTTTTATAAGGAATAAAAAAGACAAAAAAAAAACTATGCTAAACACTACCTTTTCATAAGTCTTAACTCCTATGATAAATTCACCCATTTGAGACTTTGTATAAGCCAACAAACAAAACTAGAGTTTTATATAAGAACTTCACGAACCAATAATTTTAATGTGTATAAAATATCTAGGAGAATAAATCATCAATTTCGCCATCAAAATATTACCTTATCTCTTAAACAGTTTCTAAAATAATAAAACTATTTAAATAATATTTACAGTATTGAAATGTGATTTACTAAAGTTTAAAGACCAATTTGAAAAGTTTTTAATATTTAAAAGACTATTAAGCATAATTTCTAATACTTCTAAAGATAATTTAAACAATTTTTTTATATTTAATTGTTCAAGAAGGTTATAGTTTAAGAATAAAATTAATGAGTTATTCATATATAAGAAGATGAATTTTTTTGGTAATGCAATATTTTTCTTTTGATTTTCATATTCTCGTTATAAAATCAAGTAGAATCAAAGAACAAGTTTTAAATAAAAGTGACAAAGTGGGTTAATTTGTCCTAACCCAAACCAATTCATTATAATTCACTTTGACTCACTTTTAATACTTCTTATATTGGGTGGGACGGGTTGATCCACCAATGAAAAGTACATTGAAAATTACAATCCATCCTATTTAGATGTAAGTTGACCGACCAAAATCCTTTTAGTTGAATGAAACTAACATGTCAATTAGTCCCGTCTTCAACTCACCAAGTTGGCAAGTTAGTCAAGCAGATTGATGGATTGAATCACTTAACCTGGTCCAGTATTTTGGCGAATTAGACAATTTGACCTAACACCTATTTTGCAACTCCTAGTTTTAAATCATTTTCTTAAAGCTACATGGACTGGGCAACTCTACACCACTAATTCTCCACTTGATGTTCAGTTGTCAAAGCTTTTGAACAATACCACGATATTATTGAGATAGTAATATACAATACAATGATATGATATGACATCGTATCTTTCCAAAGAAATTCAGCCACATGGGACAATGGTCCACCAGAAACACAATGCAGGTTAGCTCTTTCTCTAGTAAAAATGTAGCAAAACGATGCATTCAAGCAACACTAGATATTTTTGTTCTCTCATAATATCACAAGATCCATGTTATATGAATACAAACAACAAGAATACGAAGTCAATTCTTAAGTTTTATTGTCCTAACATTGTAGATTTCATTCCAAAAATATTTTTTACTCTGACTGCAAATCTAAATATATCCCCAAGACAGTTGTTGAATGGCCATGCTATCTTTGATGCAGAGAATCTTTAAACGGACTTCAATACTAATCAGCTTACTTACAAATTTTGGTGTAACATATAGCAGGGCCGTGTACATTTCACAGAATCGTTAATGTATACAACTATATACTAAATTACATTTGCAAAAAGAAGCCAAATCATTACTGAAATAACAGTCAATATACAACAAATTCAACTACCAGTATATATGTAGATGGTGAAAGGCACTACTATGTATTTTCTTTATCTTTCTTTCTCCCGTGTAGTAAATAAGCAAAATAGTTCTTAAAACATATGGATATTTATTCACATAGTTGGCTTTTTGACCACAAGAGCGCGGGTAATTTTTTTTTTCAAAATTATTAAATAGGGTCGATTTTGAATAATAATTATCCGTTTAGAGGTAAGTCATATATTCGGAATACGACTTTGTATCTAGAATTGTAGATAAAACTGCAACTTCTCTGTTTTATTTTTTCTTTTTATTAATTTCTTAATAGAAATCGAAATATGTTACTAACTTATGTTTTTTTTATATAAAAAATAAAGTCGTGGATAAATTGACAACTTCTTTCTTTTGTTGTTTTTTCAAAGTTGTATACGTGAGTTTTAGTTTAATTTTTTAAAATTTATGAATTAATTCTGTATGAAAATTAAATTATTTAATAAAAATAATGAGAAATTAATTAATTTTATTTAGTAAAATTATTTTAATTTGAAGGACAAAAAATAACATAATACATTAGAGCAAATTACAACATCATTTTATAATTATTTATTTATCAAATTATACATATTTCTATGTTTTTTTTTTTTAAATTTTATATACTAATCTCCCGTTATGTTTAAAAACATTATAGTTTTACCTCCTTATATGTTCGGAAACATGACATTTACACTCATCAAATTTTACTCTAAGATCTCTACAAGGGATGAGGTGAAAATAATGATAAAAAAAAAACAAGATGTGCTTATATAATTACACGAAACCTTGGAGGGTGTTGTAAATTGTTCAATATATTAAATAATTTTTTCATCCAAATTAAAATAATTTTTGATTTTGTTAAATAAAATTAATTAAATTTTCATTTTCATAATAATAACTTACATACAAAATTAATTAATAAATCTCTAAAATATTTTAATAAAATCTAAACTAAAACTCACGTAAACAAAAGTTGCACATGTTTTGACTTCTACTAAGAAATTAATAATAATAAAAATTACATATCCAATTGCCCATAGACTTCACATTATGCGCGGGTAAAGGAGAACGATATTATATGCTGTCTTACCCTTACATATATAAGGTTATTTTTGGATTCAAACTCATAACCAACAAGTTACCAAAATACAACTTTACTATTGTGGACTCGCTCTCAATAAAAAAAAGAAAGTAGAGAAGCCGGAACTTCAGCTGCATGACTTATCCTTAAACAAGTAATTATTCAAAATCTATCTCCATTTGATAATATTTTTTAAAAATTACCCCCTCTTCATTAAAAAAGTACACTTAGCTCCATCTTAATTTCAATCAATTTTGGAATTTTCGTGGTTGAGGTCTGAGTCACGCTGTCATTAGGGTTTAGACAATCTACATCTTCAATATTCTTCTTTCCCCTCACATGGACTACTTTCAATTTCGCTTGTATAATCTACAACTTCAATACTCTTTTTCTCCTGCTTTTGTATGGATGGAGTAATTTCAATATCACCAATATGAAAAGTAATTAAAAATATGATTAAATTTCATATAAGAAGTTGATAATTTTATTAATGATTTAATCATATTATATGTTGTAAGAATAGTTACCATGCAATCACCCTTAATCATTGTATTAACAAAAACATACAGTTAAAAAAAATTATGTTTATAAATATAGATAAGCTATTCAAAATAATAAGAAGGTGATTAAGGAATGCTATATATGCAGTTAATTGAAAAGTTATTTGAAATATATTTGTCTCCAACTTCAGACAAATCAATATTTGACAATATATATGTCTACTCCTGCAAAATTGTCTTCTAATCTTCCTGTTAGCTAGTAAATGATCCTATTAAAAAATTACCTTAGTTAGATATGGAAAATTATATTTGTTTGGTCAGTTTCGTAGTTGCAATTAGTTAAAAGAAAAGTAAAGAGAAATTTTACTTTTATGCCATGTTGCTTGAACTACTCAATCAAACTATTGTCATTAGACATCTTCTTGAACGTATAAGTTTGTCAATTATTTTTGTCATAATTAGGAATATGAACTTGAATAATATATCCTTCTCTAACAATGAATCACATAATGCTATTAATTACCATCGCTTTCCTACAAATACAAAAAAGAAATGGGGTTAAATGTAACATATAATATATGGAGAATGAGTTTATATGTATGTGTGTAATACTTTCTCATAATAGATAATAGATAATATTATATATATATTATATATATATATATATATAATATTATCTATTATGAGAAAGTATTATAATTATGTTTTAAGACAAAACCTTATCTCTATAAAAAAGAAGACGACAACTTTATCATTAGACTCAAATAGCATTGAAACAAAATCTCCCAAATATTGTGTCGTCACACGATCAAAGAGCACAGAATAAGCAAATCTAGTCAAATTAATCACTTGAGCATGAATTTTGCAACTGCAAATAAATAAAAACCAAGTTGAACATCAAATAAGCACCTAATTTACATAAGGAAATTAGAAAAGTATAAGTCATCTTTTGGATGAAACCATATTGGCTCAATTGTCACAATAGAATAGTTTTCCTATTTGGTGAGACTTTCCTTGCATATTGAGAGCGTGCTTCATAATACTAGTCCTTATTTGTGTCATAGTCCATTATTTTAGTAAGTACAACACAAACACATTTTTGTAGTATACAAAAACATATTTAAATAACTTAAAAGATAACAATATAATTAAAGATATTAACTTCTATATAAATATGATAAATAATATAACAATAATATAAAGTTATTACTAAATTAATTTAGATATATATCTATATAAATTAAAAGATGTTAAAGCAAAACTCCTTTTGAAGCTTAAGTTTTAATGACAACAAACTTTCAAGAAGTAAAGTATAAGTTATCTAAACTTAACTACTAATAATTTGTTTTATTAGACAAAAGTTTATCAGAAGCAAGAAGAAAGGTGAAAAACATCAACTTGTAGAATGGAAGCCTTATAAGCATAGATTCTGCCAAATCAGAAGCAAGACTGTCAGAAGAAGAAAAAAGCTAATGAAAGCATGAAGGTCAATCATATATCTAGATCAAAGTGTAGATATAAAAAATTGTGTATGACTAGAGATCATTAATAGATGCATTGCATAATAAAAGAATTAAGACAGAGAAGTCTACACTATTCTCCAGAAGCATTGAACCAGAAACAACTACACTACTAAAAAAGGAGTTTTAACATCATTACGTTAACATCGATTTTTTTCAAAAACCGATGTTAATGAAAAGGCGGTGGCAAAATCGTAATTAAGAGGAGCAATTTAACATCGATTTTCTTAAAAATACTTAAAAATTGATCTTAACCAGTCCCTGTTAACATCGGTTTTAAAGTTTTTTCAGAAAATCGATGTTAACTAGTCCCTGTTACATCGGTTTTTAAGTTTTTTAAGAAAATCGATGTTAACTAGTCCCTATTAACATCGATTTTTAAAGGTTTTAAGAAAATCGATGTTAATTAGTCCATGTTAACATTGGTTTTTAAATGTTTTAAGAAAACCGATGTTAAGATGGACTTGTTAACATCGGTTTTTAAATGAAAACCGATGTTGTTCTTGTTATTATAAAACATATCTGGCCCCCAAATCAAATACCACCACTGTCGCGCGCTTCTCTTTTCCGTCATCCTCAACCTCAGCTCTTATTCTTAGTGGCCATTTTGCAACTTTTACGTCACTCGTGGTTGTTGTCTGACGCTCGCTACCTCAGTCTCACCATCTTCCAGTAGCTACCTCGCTCTCGCACGCTCTCAATCGTAGTTGAAGTAAACCCCGCGACTCCATCCTAGGTTAGTATCAACTAACATCGCGAACTTCCAATGCTATTGTGGTCACAAGTTGGGTATGGTTCTGCATTACCATTTTTCTGTGTGACGAAGAGGTTGAATGTGATATTGGCTGGATGTCACTTTTGTTGCCCACTAAGTGCTTGATAAAATGGCTAATCCGTATATGTTGTTTGAATGTGGTTCTGGACATATCTATTTTTATTCTTACAACATTACAACATTAAGTCTTGGTGTCATAATCTGATTCGTGCCCTCAATTGATTTATTTGGATTGGTGCATATCTAGGTTAAATGGTAGTTGCTTGGTGCATATCTAGAATAGATACTTAAGGTCTCATTACATTGTGTTCTATTTAACTTGCAGTTCCTCACTGTTTCTTAAGCTCAATCACCCGATATTAGAACCATATGATTTCAAGATCTTGTTTGGTGTCTGTTAGGACAATGGAGAATGGGTAGTTAATTAGGATAGTTGGAATATTTGTGAATTGTTAGTTAAAGTGAGTTAGTGACCAATAAATAGGAGGACTGGAGGGAAGGGAATATGTTAAGATCTGTGATGTGTTCTGTTCTGTTCCAATCAAATAAGAAATACAATAATTTTATTTTCCCAGTGCCTTATACCTTCCTTTTAAAAAAAGTAATTATTTTCTTAAAATATTAGTTTAGTTTATAAAACAACCATTGGAGCTGTCATGAGTGAAAACTCAAAACATTTTTTAGTTGAGCTGGGCCAATATAGTGGCATGAAATTTTGGCTCATTTTTATTAATTATCAAGTGTTGATCTTCCTTTGTTACTTGATCATGAAAAGAATCACTGTTCATTGAAGTAATTTATTAGCAAGTATATACATCCTCTAGGCATACTAATTAGCCCTATTGCAATTACTTTCTCCTTCAACCAAGAAGAAGCATTATTGCATTAGTGTACTTATTTAATTGTATCATAACTATATCAGAATAGTTGAAAACCTGAGACTCCTCTCTCTATATCAGAATTTTCACCACATGACAAAGTAGTTAATTAGGTGGCTGATGTCATAAAAAATAGAAACAATGGTCAATTAGTGAAGCTTGATTGCTTATTATATTCATTACTTCCTATCCTTGTAATGTTGCACATATAAGCTTGATTGCTTATTCATTGCTTATTAAGAAATAGTGAATTGGTGCATATTTGGAAAATTGTTACATGGAAAAGTGTTTGAAACCTGACTTAGGGCAAAAGACACATGGCTTTCCCGATGAGCTTGGACGGGGAGATTCTGTGAATTTCTTACAAGCTTGGACGGGGCCAAGACATATATATGGTCGAGCTTCATTGTGATTTGTGAATTTGTTACATTTAGTAGAGCTCTAGGAAGAAAATAATTTCTTGGTTTATATTAACCACAAATAAACCAAAATCTAAAGTTGTTAGTGCACAATTTCAATAAAGTTTATAGTTCATTTTAGCAGAGAGTTGCTTTTGTATATATAAGTTTGTGGTCTTAAGGTCATTGCAATTTGCAAGGCATGGTGTAGTAATTAGTTTCTCTCTTACTTTTTGGGTAGCTTTTTCTTTCCCATTTCCAGCAAACTTGCATGAATGCATACTGTCATTGATTTTAACATGCAACACAACTTTCTCACAGGACCACATCTCTATCACACACTCTCTTCGCACAGTCTCCCTCCGCCCCAAACCAACTACACTTTCCGTTTTAGTCTCTGCAATCCTAGGTGAACACCCAATACTTGAATATAACATCTTATTAAAATTGCATGTGTCGTCTTTGAATATAACATCTTTAATGTTCAACATCATTTGTAGGCAGTTGTCCTTTTACTCTTTGCATCGTCATCACTAGATTCGTTGTTCGAGTTTTTCAGTGACCATCATCGCAGGTACTTACGAATGTGTTTAGTATTTCTTTTTAGGTTCTATATGTATACGCGTGCTTTTGCAACTTGTTTTATGTGGTTAATGACTATTGTTTTATATATACAATTGATGTTCATTATGAGTGAACCTTAGTTTCCCGTTTGAGATTCAGCACAGTGATTCTTCCGTACAGTTTGGATTAATCGTTGTATTGATTCTTGAATTGTCCGTTTGGACAATTTAGGAAGACTCATATTTTTTTAGTATATTCATATGTATAAGTTGAGTTTATTTTCTTAAATATGATGAAATTTCGGTACAATGCATTTCACTTTGTTCTCCAGGTGCATACTTGACTGTGGTGGAACTTATGTCACCGCTTTTATGTCGTGTACTCGGAGATCAAAGTGAAATGCTGCCAAAATTTCGTCAAATTTAAGATAAGAGACTCAACCTATATATATGAATATACAATAAAAATATGTCTTCCTGAAATGGATAGGGTCACACCTTGAATGAAAAAAGTGAGGTTTTCATTCATATGAAATAACTTTATGAGTATCACAGAGTTATTAATTAGATGGATCAAAGTCGGATGAATGGAAGTCGCATCACGGTTGAGTATGAGGAAGGCGTTGAACATTTCTTGCAATTTGCCTCCAAAAAAAGTCGACCGGATGGGGATGGAAAATATTTTTGTCCCTGTATCAATTGTTTGAATGGAAGATGCCAAGCACTGGACGACATACGAGAGCATCTTCTGTGTGATGGGATTAAGAAGACTTATACCACATTGATATAACATGGTGAATTGACAAACATGCAGAGGGTCTCGCAAATTGAACCGCTTGATGTTGGCATCGAAGATTGATTAGAGGATATGATTCATGATCTGGGACATAAGTCTTTTCAGCAAGCACATGCCCCTATGTATGATACGTTGGAAAGTGATCAGAAGAAGCCGTTGTATCC
Organism: Glycine latifolia; assembly: GCA_013407115.1. Classification (NCBI taxonomy): domain Eukaryota; kingdom Viridiplantae; phylum Streptophyta; class Magnoliopsida; order Fabales; family Fabaceae; genus Glycine; species Glycine latifolia. Next base: position 12,363 of record QARZ01039753.1, read on the forward strand.
GGGGTGCAAAGAGTCGTTGACACTATTGTCTGCGGTGTTAAATCTGGTTAATGTGAAGGCCGAATATGGGTGGAGTGACAAAAGCTTTAGTTCACTGCTTCAGGTAGCTCAGGAGATGCTTCCAGATGAAAACACGTTGCTAACAAGTTACTATTAGGCGAAGAAGATACTTTGTCTGATGGGTATGTAGTATAAGAAAATTCATGTCTGTCCTAACGACTGCATATTGTACAGAAATGAATTTGAAGAAATGCATAAATGTCCCAAGTGTGGGGTATCACGGTACAAAGTGAAGGACGATGACGACTGTAGCAGTGATGAGAGCACAAAGAAAGGCCCTCCCGCGAAGGTGTTGTGGTATCTTCCGATCATTCCAAGGTTTAAGCGTTTGTTTGCTAATGAAGATGATGCAAAAGACCTTACATGGCATGCAGATGGAAGAAACTGTGATGGAATGCTCCGCCATCCGACAGATTCCTCCCAGCGGAAGAAGATTGATTGTTTGTATCCGAAATTCGATGAAGACCCAAGAAATCTTCGACTTGCACTTGTGAGTGATGGAATGAATCCCTATGGCAGTTTAAGTACTCAACACAGTTTGTGACCTGTTTTGCTAGTCATTTACAACCTGCCTCCTTGGTTGTGCATGAAGCGAAAATACATGATGTTGTCTATGATGATATTGGGCCCAAGACAGCTAGGAAATTACATTGATGTTTATCTTAGTCCCTTGATTGAAGACTTGACAAACTTATGGGACGAGGGGGTTGCCGTGTTTAATGGGTATCGAAAGGAGACATTCAAGTTGCGTGCAATACTATTTTGTATCATTAATGATTTTCTAGCGTACAGGAATTTGAGTGGATACAATGTTAAGGGTCATCGTGCATGCCCTATCTATGAGCAAGACACGAGTTACGTTCAACTTAAACATGGTTTAAAGGTTCTAAGGACAAATAGAGGTGGAGAATACACTTCCAAGGCATTCAACACCTATTGTGAGCAACATGGAATAATTCATGAGGTAACAACACTGTATACACCACAACATAATGGCTTGGCAGAAAGAAGAAACAAAATTATCCTTGACATGGCGAGGAGAATGCTGAAACAGAAGAAGCTACCTCACTCTTTCTGGGGAGAAGCTGTGAGCACAACAACTTATCTATTGAACAAATATCCTACTAAGAGATTGAAAGAGAAAGTCCAAAAGAGATTTGGTCTAGAAGAAAGTCACTGGTTAGTCATCTAAGGATTTTCGAATCCTTGTGCTACAAACATATTCCTAATGCCAAAAGGAGGAAACTGGAAGAAAAAAGTGAGCCAATGATACTAATAAGCTATCATGTTACTGGTGCTTATAGACTCTACAATCCACACAAGCAGAATGTTTAGATCGGCAGAGATGTACACTTCAATGAGTCAGAGGCATGGGATTGGAACACGCAAAGGTGTGAAACCAGACCGGTGATATCAACAATTGAAAAAGATCAGAATGAGGTTACCACTGTGAACGCAAAAACAAATACAGGGCAAAACCGCCTCAAAATCAAAGGCCACAAAAAGACAGAAGAATGTCAATCTGATTTTGAGATGGGAAGTGATATTGAGGTGACAGAAGCATTACAGGAACATTTTTGGAAGAATGCAATGCTAGAAGAATTGAATGTTATTGAAACAAATAACACTTGGGAGCTAGTTGACTTACCAAATCAGAAGAGAGCAATTGATGTGAAGTGGGTGTTCAAACTGAAATTGAACCCCAACGACACTGTTGCAAAGCATAAGGCAAGACTTGTAGCAAGTGGCTTCCTACAAAGACCTGACATAGACTATTCTGAGGTCTATGCACCAGTAGCAAGGATCGAGACTATTAGACTAGTAGTAGCAATGGCTAACAAACACAATTGATCATTGTTTCACATGGATGTTAAATCTGCCTTTTTGAATGGTCCATTGGAGGAAATTGTTTTTGTGACTCAACCACCAGACTTTGTGAAGGAAGAATGGAAGACAAAGTGTACGAGCTTAAGAAGGCCCTGTACAAACTCAAGCAAGCTCCCAGGGCTTGGAATAGAAGGATTGACACATTCCTGATTCAGAAGTTGAATATGGTGTATACGTGAAGAAGGAGACAAGTGTGATTTTAATTTGCTTGTATGTATATGATCTACTAATAACAGGTAATAAATCAAAGGATATTGAGTGTTTTAAGGCACAAATGATGCAGGAATTTGATATGACAGATCTTGGTAGGCTAGCATACTTCCTTGGGTTAGAACTTGTAACTACCTCAAAGGGAATTCTGCTTCACCAACAAAAATGTGCTACTGATATATTGAGAAGATTTCATATGGCAGATCGCAATCCTACAAAAACTCCAGCATATGTTAATATAAAATTGAAAGCAGTAGAAGAAGAAGAAGCAGTGAATCCAACAATATATAAGCAACTAGTTAGCTCCTTGAGGTACTTATGTAATAGTAGACTTGGCCTCTCCTTTGTTGTTGGTTTAATCAGTAGGTTCATGAGTAATCCAAAGAAGTCTCATTTGATGTCTGCCAAAAGAATTTTGAGGTATGTGAAGGGAACATTGAAATATGGTGTTTTGTTTCCTAGGAAGACAGACAAAAAAACAGTGAGTTTGCTAGGATATTTTGATTCATATTGGTGTGGAGATAAAACAGATAGGAGAAGCACTACAGGGTACTTGTTCAAGTTTCTATGTACTCCAATTTCTTGGTGCTATAAGAAACAACTCATGGTTGCCTTGTCTTCCTGTGAGGATGAATATATAGCAGGCTCATATGCTGCTCGCCAAGCTATTTGGCTAGATTCATTGCTAGATGAGTTGAAATTTGAAGCAAAGAGACCTATTAAATTGCTAATTGATAACAAATCAGTTATCAATTTAGCTAAAAATTCAGTCTCGCATGGAAGAAGTAAGCACATTGAAACTATATTATATTTCCTAAGGGAGCAGGTGAATAATGGAAAGTTTGAAATGACATACTGCTCAACAAAAACGCAGTTGGCTGACATACTAACTAAGACAATTAGGCCTGACATATTTGTAAAACTCAAAATGGAGTTGGGAGTTGTATCTTGTAATGATTTGGATTAAGGGGGAGTGTTGAGTTTTAATCCAAATATAAGTAGGATGTTGTTACAGATAGTTAGATTGTTAGAGGATAGTTAGTTTCTATTGTAACTAATTTTTAGATAAAAGGCACTATATAAGATGTCCATATGTATAAATGAAAAAAAAGGGGAGAATGTGAAATATACAAGTTTTCATTGAAATTTATCCTCCAGTTCATATTTGTGCGTGTGCAAAGGGTTTCTTCTCCAACATAAATTTGTTTCATCAACAAAACTAGCTAACTCAAAATCTCATAAACTTTTAAGAAGTAATTTTTTCCTAATATTTTCTAATTCCTTGAAACAATTCAGCAACACCTTTTTCACTTGTACTAACAAACCATTCTAATTTTTGTTGTAAGCACTCGTCGAGCTCACAATTTGACTTGTGATATGTTTATACTTGTCTACAGCTATCACTTTGTTGTACAATTTCAACTGTCATTTTCTTATTTATGTTTTATAAACACTTGTTTTTTTCATGGTGAATGACTTCTAAGATTTGAATTAGAGTCGAACCTACAGAATGTTAACTTTGTTGGCACTAAGCTAATTAATGGAAGCTAATTTTAGAGATTTTTTGGTTTAATTAGTTTTTTACTCTAATTTATGTTCTAGATTTAATTTGGTTCATTAGTTTTTTTTGGATTCATTTTGGTTCTCTAATTTCTCAAATTAATTCAATTTGGGCATACCATCTAATTTGCGTCAACGGTATTAATAAATTGTACTTTGTGACCGTTTAAAACCGTCACTAAGTGATTTTAAATTAACACAAAATACATATTTTTTAACACTGTCAATTAAACTTAGATGGAAGGACCAAATTGAATTCGTTTTAAAAGTTAGAGAACTAAATTGAAGTTAGAGGACCAAATTTAACCTAATAATAAATTAGAAAAAAAAAAAACTAACTTGATGCATTTTTTTTAGTTTTGTTAATTTCAGGGTCTAAGTTGAGAAGGCGTTTAGTTTTAAAGACCAAAAAATGGTGGTTTCCTTTTTCTGTTGTACGGAGTTTGTTGCTAAATGATAGCAGATGATGAAATGTGTCTTCTCTCATATTTTAAATGTTTGTTCTTTAGTTTGAAGCCGTTGTTTCACTAACACCACAGTGACATTGCCCTCCTTTTTTTGGGAAGGGTATGCTAAAGCAAAAGAAATTCTTGGTGCGAAGAACGTCTAGTGTAATTTTGATTTTGTATATGATCATATGATAAGGCGGTTCATTTTATCTGTGTAACCTTTTAGTCTGATTGATTCTTCAGAAAGTGTGATAAATATTTACATCAAGACTATGGTTGAAGATGATGATAAGTGGTTGTTTTTGTTTAAGCTTGCACTAGTGTGACTGAGCATCATTAAAGAATGATTTAACAAGGCAAGCAACTACAATAGTCTGATAGTAGAATAAATCTCACGCTAGCATCTGCTAACAAAAGGACTTTTAAGTGATAGGTCAAATAATTTTATGGTTATACACTCTTGAGCCTTATAAGCATACAATTATTTAAAACATGGGTTCTACTATTGCAAGCTATGTTGATGTAATTTTATTGTTCTTGTTGCTAATCTTTCTTACACGTTTTCCTTTTGTAATCTCTCATTTGTCAATTATAGTTTTGTTGGGCTTCTTTTTTATATAAAAAAATGTGATATTATTTTTTTACATCAATTTTATTCTAGTTTTGCTGGGCTTTTTTATTATTATTGTTGTTATTTTATGTTGTAAGATATTTGTGGAATTGGTCCTTTTCTATTCGTATTCGCAGTTGTTCTTGTGAACTTTTACATGTAGGTATGCACATTGCACACTTGGATTTTGTTATTTCCAGACTGACATTAATGACAATTTTGCTATTGCTTTTATTGTATTGTGACGTTAGCTCTTTGGTGGTTGGGGACCTAACTATGGAATGAATAAGAGCACCTCCAAATCCAATGGTGCCACCGGATGGGTTTCTCTTCTTGCATGTACATTTTTTTTAAAAAAAAGAAGAAGGAAGGATGGTTACTGTGATGAGGTTGTGACAATTTCAATTAGGTTGACACTTCCCAACCCTAAAACAAACGCAGCCACCTCTAAAACATCATTAATAAAAGAAAACAAAAACTAACAAGCATCCTGGGGGGACATAGACCAAATCCAAGCAAGAGATAACAATTACTTAAACTTGTAGTTAGGTAAAACTTTTTTATCATGTACAAAAAAATGAAGCTATGAAGTGAGGGATAAAATCCCACCAACAAAAAGAAAAGTTAGAGGTACCGTGTGAGCGGTCAATCTTTCTGCACAAGTATGGCAAAAGAACCCAAATAATACATTTTTAATATAAATTTACCAATTTGGGGCTGTTTTGAAACATAATACAAATCTGGGGCAGTTGTACACGTCCAGACTGGGCTGGACGTGTTCAGCTGCCTATAAAAGCCTCCCGGAAGTTACTTTTTACCATTTGTAACATTTCACCTTCTCTCTAAAGCTTTCTCTAGTCCATCTCTCTAGGATTTGTGAGAGATTTTCCTCTGCAGCGAAGCTCTGTCAGTTTGCGGGTGATATACGTGTGTTTAAGCTCTGCGAACAAGTAAGTAAATTTATTATTTAAAATGTTATATTATTAAATAATAGAATTATTAGGGCTATACGAAATTGTTAGCAAATGTTAGGTATTATTATATTTGTAGAAAACTGTTAGGTATAATTAGTGTTGTTGATGATTTAGGCGTAGGGTATTGATGTGCATGATTTAGGGTTGAGGGGGTAGGATTTAGGGGTAATGGTTTAGGGTTTACAAAACCTAGGGTTTAGGGGTAATGGGTTAGGGGTAGGGTTGACAAAACCTAGGTTTAGGGTTTATGGTTTATAGGTAATGGTGTAGGGTTTACAAATTTTAGGGGTTAGGGCTGACTGAATGTATGGTTTAGGGTTTATAAAATTTATTGTTTAGGGTTTAGTGTTTGGTAAATGTAGGGTTCGGGGTCCAAGGATTAGTTGTTAAATTAAAATGATATGACAATGTTTTGTTAGTTCAATTTTAGGGTTTAGGTTTTACAAAGTTAGGGGTTGAGGGTTTACAAAATGTAGGGTTTAGGGTTGACATAAATGAGGGTTTAGGTTTAGGGTTCACAAAATTTAGGGTTTAGGGTTGAGGGTTTAGGGGGTTTAGGGTTGACATAAATTGGGGTTTAGGGTTCACAAAATTTAGTGTTTAGGGTTGATATAAGTGTTGGTTTAGTGTTCAAAAATTTTAGGGTTGAGGTTTTACAAAATTGGGGGTTTAGGGTCCACAAATTTTAGGGTTTATGTTTTACAAAATTGGGGGTTTATGTTAAGTTAATAATTTTAAGCTATTAATTTACCAATTATTATATTGTTTCATTAATATTAACATTGTTATAGATGGCTGATTCATCTCCTGATTCGTCACGGTCCAGATCCGATCACAAGGGCCAGGGTATGGATCCGACGACGCATGTTTTGCCCACCCCATATAAGTGGGGGGGTTCTGTGGAGGCGTACCCAGCGGACCCACGTTTCACAGGCCGTGTGGAACGAGGACAGATGTCGGGTGCTAAAGACACGACATGGCAAAATTGGAGGGGGGCCAAAGTGTGATGATATACCTGACATGGTTGCGTGGATGTTAGGACAGGCTGGGTTCCTGCATGTTGCACGCATGCAACATATCCAGGTATCCAATTATGAATTTAAGAATTGTACATATGAATTGACTGATATCAATGTTTTCATTTATAAGTATAGATGCGAATTGATTAATTTTAAACTTGTATTCAGATTGATGCTACACTTATCAGTGCTTTGGTGGAGAGGTGGAGACCAGAGACACATACATTCCATATGCCGCAAGGAGAGTTGACAATCACGTTGGAGGACGTGGCTGCCATCTTAGGTTTAAGCAGTCACGGCCATGTCATCACTGGATCCACCTCAGACAAGTGGGACACCATTATCGAGGAGGTGTTCGGTCATCCTCCTCTAGATACTGAGCTAAAAGGAGGATTGTTGCGCCTTAGTTACTTTGATAGGCTTTATGAACATTGGGCCAACGTGGATGATGATGATGTTGTCTAGGTGATGCGGTTTTCGAAGGTGCACATTACGCGTATCATTGGAGCATGGCTAATATGTGACCGATCCGGGGGAAGCATAGTCGCCTGTCGCTATATCCCTTTGCTTGCAGGGGACATGGGGGATATAGGTAGGTATAGCTGGGGTTCAGCGGTTCTAGCACATTTGTTCAGACAAATGTGTGAGTGTACAGATGTAGACAGAAGTGACATTGGTGGGTGTCACACTCTTCTGCAGATATGGGCATGGATCAGATTCCCACCCATTGCTCCAGCTATTCCTGACCCTACTCAGCCAGCGTGGCATTATGGCCACAGGTATGTGTTGTTATTTTCCTTTGTTTAGTGAGTATGATATTTGATATTAAGTGTTATCAGTTGTGTAATGTAACTTATTTTGAAGATAGGTTTAACGCTTTAGCGAAGTTCCAATTACATGAGCTTCATTGGCATCGAGAGAGATTAGACTCCCTTACTTGGGATGAGGTACATAATGTTCTTTGTATAAGTTTGGTTACTTAGATTGGATCATTTAATAATTGTGTGTTTCATTGTTTGGTTTAGGTGGTTTGGCAACCATATGCAGGCTACCACTTTCTTGATGCATCTCAGGATGAGAGACTATTGTGGATGGCTACTAGTCCCATTATGTGCTTCTACACAGTGGAATATTCTCATCCTGACAGATGTATGCGACAGTTTGGGAGAGATCAGCCAATCCCCCGAAGGTCCAGGAAGTTGAAAGGTGTGCATGATCTCTCCCTCCGAGGCAAACAACAAGATAATTGGTTGCGTAAGCTCAGACCCTTCATACAGCGATGGGAGCA
>QARZ01039757.1:0-16859 GCA_013407115.1 Glycine latifolia
ATATTATTTTTTTAATTTTCAAACATTTAAGTTTATACATGTTAAACTTTAATATCTATCTCACATCTACTTCTGTTCTTTTCATCCATTTTTGCCTTACTTATTGTTATTAAGTTTATTTGGCTATGATTACTATCCAGTTGATTTACCGTACTTGTGAAAGAGATAAGTACGAAATGTAAAGTTATGTATTAATTAAAATAATAAACAACAACCATTTTAGCTAGTAGTAATATAAAATTCAAAAATGTTCTATTATAAATAAGATAATGTGAGGAACCACACAGGGTAATAAATTCTTTTTATCTTAACATGGTAACTCAAGCCACAAACCAATCTTAATAAGATTGATTTTAATTGGCCAAAAAGATTTTTAAAAACTGAATCAAACGAACCTAACTAATGTGGTGGGTTTGGATTTTATTACATCTTAATCCCAACCTATAAACACTTCTAGAACTATGCAACATAAGTATGCAGAAAATAAGAAGAGAACAACCCCTATTTGTGTTGGACTTTACTCCTTCAATGCTGGCCCAAGCCCATTTGTGAGGTTTAATATCCCAGACCTAATTTACCATTATAAATACATTAGTTGAGGGTGAAATTAGGTCAGACCAAGACAGACTGTGAGAGGCACAGACATCAAGGAATATTTGAGCGTGAGAGTGACTCCGCATATTTTGAGAGCCTCAAGAGACATTATTGAGTGCCATTGTTGAGCAAGCCTACGTGCCTGCATATTTAAGTGATCAGAGTGAAACACTTTGAGAGTTTGATTACCACCATTGTTGGAGAGGTTGAGTGTACCACCAACTTGGTGTGTTTGATTCATTGTAACCGTTCTCAATTATAGTGGATATTTGATCTGGACCAGTGTCCCGTGAGTTTTTCCTTTCCAGATTCCGAGAAGGTTTTCTCACGTAAAACAAATTGTCTCTCTCGCCTCTCTTTTGTGTTTTGATTACATTTCCGCATTTGATTTAAGGGTTGACGATAACTCACCTTTGAGTTTATTTGAGGGTAAGACTGTTGCGCCACTTTTACCCAACAGTGGTATCAGAGCCCGGGTTTGACGGGTTTTGAAGGAGACGCGATGGAGACCAGCGGTATCATCCACGACGGAGATATGTTCAAGTTGACCACAGACAACTTTGCGTATTGGAGACCGATGATGGAGGATCACCTCTACTGCAAAGATCTATTTGAGCTCATTACCCTTACTGTGAAACCGACTGGCAAAAGCGACAAGGAATGGGAGATCCTAAGTCGAAAGGCGGTTGCCATGATTAGGAAATATATTGATAAAAGCCTCTTTAAGCACGTGTTCGAGTTTACGAATGTGTACGAATTATGGAACAAGCTAGAGTCCATGATTCAGAAGAAGACTCCCAAGAACAAAGCACACCTAGTTCGCCGACTTTTGAAGATAGAATACAAGGACGGGATGAGCATGATTGAACACCTCAGCACCTACAAAGGGATTTTGAATCAATTGACCAAAGTCGAGATGAAGATTGATGACGAGTTGCAAGCTTTGCTGTTATTGAGTTCGTTGCTGGAAAGCTGGGATACTCTGGTAGTGACTTTGAGTAACTCGGCTCCTGATGGAAAATTGAATATGGATATTGTGACGGACAACCTCCTAAATGAAGAAGCCAGGAGAAGAGAACGAGGTGTAAGCAGCACGTCTAAGGCTAATGTTGCTGAGAATAGAAGAAATTCTGATTTCCAGGGTCGTAGCAAGAGCCGGGATCGAGGTGGACGAGATAGGTCCAGAGGCCGGTCAAGGCCAAAGCATGACTTGAAGTGCTTCTACTGTGGGAAGGTAGGACACAAGAGATCAAACTGCCGAGCTCTGTAGAATGACGAGTAGAACGGCTGTGTGATGCCGGACTAGATTGTTCCCAGAAAGAGAAATGAGAGGAGCACCACAGCTGTGGCTGCTAACCCGAATGCCGAGATATTCCTCCTTAGTGAGGAAATGTTGAACATTGCCCATGATGACTGCACTTGGATTTTTGATTCCGGTGCCTCGTTCCACGTTTGTGAATATGGGAAATTAGGTGACCAGCAAGATTGTTGGTGTTGGTGATGTAACCCTAACCACGGATACAGGGTGCCAGGTTACGCTGAAGGATGTGAGGCATGTACCTGACATGCGTTTGAATTTGATCTCAGTTGGAAAACTAGATGATGTCGGGTCAGTAAATTACTTTGGAGAAAGTAGATGGAAGCTGACCAAGGGAAGTGTGGTAGTGGCCCGAGGTAAGAAAGAAGGCTCCTTGTATGTGATGCAAGGAAAGACGATTGGTGGAGAAACCAATGTCATTCGGGATGGACAGAGCCTGGAGCTATGGCACAAGCGCCTCGGCCACATGAGCGAGAAAGGACAACAGATTTTGGAGAAGAAAGAACTATTGACCTGGTTGAAGGGCCAAGTGTTGGAGAGTTGCACACATTGCCTAGCTGGAAAGCAGCACCGGGTTTCATTTGTGAGACCGGATTAACCCAGATGACGAAGGCAGATTCTAGACCTCGTTCATACTGATGTTTGCTCCATGTTTGAGAGATCGCTTGGAGGAGCTCAGTACTTTATTTCTTTCATTGATGATCATTCCTGCAAGGTATGGGTCTATTTAATGAAGACTAAAGACCAGGTACTCCAATGTTTTAAATAGTTCCATGCTATGGTGGAAAGGGAGACCTGCAAGAAGCTGAAGGTGGTTCGATCAGATAATGGTGGTGAGTACCTGGGTCCCTTTGAAGTTTACTGTATAGAAGCTGGGATCCGACTTGAGAAGACACCTCCCAAGACTCCGCAGTTGAATGGACTTGCTGAGAGGATGAACAAGACTACTGAAGAGAAGGTTCAGAGTATGCTATCCAATGCCAGATTGTTGAAAGCATACTGGGGAGAGGCCGTCATGACAGCTGTTGACTTGATTAATCTGTCACCATCAAGACCACTGGAAGGAGACATTCCTGAAGAAGTCTGGACAGGTCGGAATGTGACCTATGACCACCTGAAGGTGTTTGGATGCCAAGCTTTCGTGCATGTCCCCAAAGATGAAAGGGCGAAGATCGATGCGAAGACCAAGGAATGCATTTACCTCAGTTCGCCAAAAATCGAGTTCGGGTTCAGACTTTGGGATCTGATTAACAAGAAGACAGTGAGAAGCCGAGATGTAGTATTTCATGAAGATGAGACAATTCATGACATCTCGAAGCCCGAAGTCTGGGTTCCTATTCGACATGAAGAACCCGTCCCTCCTGTCTGAGTTGAAGCAGGGGGAGAGCCCGAGGAAAGAAATGTTGACCAACAACATGCTGAAGAGGACTGAGATACTGAGGTCTGAGTTGATGTTGAGGACCGAGATGCATCGAGTTCTCAAGTGACTGAAGAAGAACAGCTAAGATACCCCCACTAGAGACAGAAGACCTTCTACAAGGTACTCTTCTGATGAATACATTATCATTGTTGAAGATGGTGAGCCTCAGAGTTATAATAAGGCCGTGACGAGCTCAGACAAAGAAGAATGGTTGAAGGAAATGCAGGACAATATGAATTCCTTGCATGAGAATCGGACTTATGAGTTGACCGTGTTGCCTAAAGGAAGACGAGCTCTGAAGGACAAGTGGGTGTACAAGATCAAACCTGAAGAGAATGGGCAAAGCCCGAGATACAAAGCCCGGATTGTGGGGAAAGGCTGCAATCAGAAGAAAGGTGTTGATTTTGAAGAGATCTTCTCTCCTGTTGTGAAGATGACCTCGATCCGGACTGTGTTAGCAATGGAGGCTTCGATGGACCTCGAGGTAGAACAGATAGACGTGAAGATGACATTCCTTCATGGTGAGCTGGAGGAGGAGATATATATGGAGCAACCTGAAGGGTTTCAAGCTTTGGGATGCGATGACATGGTATGCCGGCTGAAGAAGAGTCTCTATGGCTTGAAACAAGCACCTCGGCAGTGGTATAAGAAATTTGAATCCTTCATGAACGAGCACAAGTTTGTGAAGACTGAAGCCGACCACTGTGTATTTGTGAAGAGGTATGAGACTAGTGATTCCCTGACTCTACTGCTTTATGTTGATGATATGCTGATTGTAGGGCAAGACAAGTTGAAGATGTTCGCCCTGAAGAAGGCATTGAGTTCATCCTTCGCGATGAAGGACCTCGGCCCTGCAAAGCAGATTCTCGGAATCAAGATCATCCGGGATAGAAAGAAGAAGCTACTGTGGCTAAGTCAGGAGAAATATGTTGAGAAGATTCTGAAGAGATTCAACATGGACAAGGCCAAAACAGTCAGCACCCCTTTGGCTGGGCACTTAAAGCTGAATAAGAAGCAGTGTCTGATATCTGATGAAGATAGAGAAGAGATGCTGAAGATCCCATATCAATCCGCAGTCGGAAGTTTGATGTATGCAATGGTTTGCACAAGACCCGACCTGGCGTTTGCAGTTGGAATGGTGAGCCGGTTTCTTTCGGACCCCGGCAGAGAGCACTGGGAAGTAGTGAAGTGGATCTTCAGGTACTTGAAAGGTACATCCGATTTATGCCTCCATTTTGGAGATGGTGAAGTCGAGCTGCAAGGCTACTCAGATGCTGATTTAGGGGGAGATTCCGACTCAAGGAAGTCGGCAACGGGATATTTGATGAGATTTGCCAGAGGAGCAATCTCTTGGCAATCAAAGTTGCAGAAGTGTGTGGCACTTTCAACGACCAAGGCCGAGTACATTGCCATGACTAGGCAAGCAAGGAGATGCTGTGGATGAAGAAGTTCCTCATGGAACTCAATCATGAACATGACAAGTACGAGCTGAAGTGTGACAACCAAAGCGCTATTCATCTAGCGAAGAACTCGACTTATCACTCCCGCTCCAAGCATATTGATGTGAGGTATCATTGGATCCGAGATGTGGTGGAATATAGAGAGCTCGGACTTGCCAAAGTACACACGGACCAGAATTGGTCGGATATGATGACCAAGCCGGTATCAGTAAGGAAATTTGAAGATTACTGTGAAGGTGTCGGGTTGGTGAGCCCGTCTCATTGAGGAGGCCGAGTTGATGATACACTCGTCACATTGACGGTTGTGTCAAACCCGCGCGATAGAGAAGCCGGGTTGTTTTGAAGAGTTGAAGATGTCGGGCTGTATTTGATTTACCTCATTGAAGTTGTAGGGGGAGAATTGTTGGACTTTACTCCTTCAATGCTGGTCCAAGCCCATTTGAGGGGTTTAATATCCCAGATCTAATTTACCATTATAAATACATTAGTTGAGAGTGGAATTAGGTCAGACCAAGACAGACTACGAGAGGCACAGACGTCAAGGAATATTTGAGGGTTGACGATAACCCACCTTTGAGTTTATTTGAGGGTAAGACTGATGCGCCACTTTTACCCAACAATTTGATTCCTCTTTTTATTCTTTCCATAATCAGTAAAAAGAAGCTTGTTTTGTTCTTAAAAGATTAAATAGATAAGTGATAAGTGCCATATCTTAGTGAAATTAGGGTTGCATTTTGTTGCGAACTCGGCAAGTGTACCGTTCGTTTCAAGTAATAAAGTGAGTAAGTCAAGTATCGTCTCCACAGGGATTGAATGCAATCTTACGTAACTTAACGTCTTAGAGATTGGAAGACAAAATAATGAGTTTGAGATAGTTTTTTGAGTTGTGTTTAAGTAATGTAATTTAAATGACAGAAATTTAACAAGAATGTAAGCGAACGTAAATTAGATTTTACTGCAGGAGCGAGAAGTGATTGTAGTTAAGCGCAATCCCCTATGATTCTTTCCTTCTATGCTTCAATTGATTATTAACTTGAACTAATCCTAATTACTCAGCTGATGTGTTCTCTTATAATTAGCTAAACCCTAATCCCTTAGTAATTTAACCCTTTGATGAAATTAAGAACCCTAATCCCTTAGTGGTTCCTTCTTAAACCAAGCATTAAGCAACACAACCTGAAATTGCTGCAACCACACATCCCTATCCCTAGGCAATGTATAAATTGTTGTTTTACTCATTTCAGAAATTAGAATCCCAATATCCCTATTGTGAATCCCAACCCTAAGTATCTTAACAGAATGGCCAATCCAAATTAAGAATTATGCAGTGAAGAATAGAATAAAACAAATCACTTATGATAACTTCTTATTAAAACCAATCAATACATAGAGGAGTATTCATAGGTTCATGGCTCAACCACAATGCAAGAATTAGCCAAGAATACTAAGAGTTGATATTACTCCCATGACTAACATACCAAAGGAAAAGAAAGGGTTACACAGAGTGTTGTTCTGCAGTTCTTCAAGGCTTCCAATCTTCTCCCAAGATTCTTCAATGGCTTCTTCTTGAACAATCCTGTCCAAAACCCAGTAAAAACTATTTCTTTGTGACCCAAAGGCTTCCTTTTATGCCCCAAAATGTCCTAGGTCTAATTCCAGTAATGAGGAACTATTCCCCCCATTGAATCAATTCAAATCTTTTAATTTAGGAAACAGTGAGCTTGTCACGCGATTCGCGTGAAGTCCTACGCGATTCGCGTAGGTTGTTCGAGTTAAATGCGCTGCTCTGGACTTCTGGCGTTGATAGCGTGGATGTCCACGCTGATCGCGTGAGTCATTCGAACTAAATGTTTGAGTTTTTGATAGCATGGCGTGATTCACGTGGATTGTCACGCTACTAGCGTGACTTGTTCGAGCTGAGAGTCTGTGTTTCAGCATCTAACGCTGATCGTGTGGTGGTTGGCGCTACTAGCGTGGGCTCTTCGAACTGAACATTTGATCTTGATACTTCCATGCTGATCGCGTGAGATCCCACGCTGATCGCGTGACTTGTTCGAGAGCACTGGCTTGCTCTTTTTGCTTCTTTTCCTCTCTTGTTGGTTCCTAGATGATAAAATAACTTAGAATTTAAGTTAATATTGCAATTAAATGATAATTCACCAATTCCTAATCTAATTTACTAAATCTTAAACAATTTATTAATTAATTAAACCTAAAAACTACTATATGCTGGAAGCATATCACATTTAAGGCACTTATCTTGCACTTTTTCTAAGAATATCCATAAAAATTTGCCCTAATCTAGTGAGTTTGTATTTAGCACTTAGCATTAATGTTGTGTTTATAATTCTTGAAGATTCGTCCACTTTTCTTTTGTATTTTGCTAGATCTCGTGAATTCCGAAGCTTTCGTACACTTGGTGCAATAAAAAATGGATCATAAAGCAAACCTAGGAGGTGCAACAAGCAAAACAGGCCCAAAATCCATCAAGGCCCAAAAGATTCTTCTGGATGGTACGTTTAACTTGCCCAGGCGAGTGAAACATGCACAAATTGGTCTCCTGGGCGAGCTTCTTCTGCAAGTGGGCCTCCAATTTGGCAAGTTGCTTCATCAAGTGGGCCTTAACTCGCCCAAGCGACCAAACAAAGGCAAAATTGGTCGCCTGGGCGAGTGAACTCGAGCAGACCAGCCTCTATAAATAGCCATGCATCCCCCAAGGTTGAAAACATTCCTTTCAACTCCATTTTTTCTTCTCTTGCTTCTTCTTAGCTTGTTTTGAGCCTTAGGCTCTTAAATATTAGTATTAGGTAGGTTAGGAAAGTGAGAGAAGTGAGATT
This sequence comes from Glycine latifolia, assembly GCA_013407115.1. Taxonomy (NCBI): domain Eukaryota; kingdom Viridiplantae; phylum Streptophyta; class Magnoliopsida; order Fabales; family Fabaceae; genus Glycine; species Glycine latifolia. The sequence goes on from QARZ01039757.1 coordinate 7,630, forward strand.
TAGTGCAGAGACTCTGCCAGAAAGAAGTGATGATGGGGCCCTTCATCAATTCTTCTCTTAAGGAGGTTCTCTCCATGCTTGGTTAGTTTCTCTTTAGGATTGGATGTAATCTTCTTACCTTTAAGTATCTCTTTTAATATTTATTTATGCATAAGTCTTTTCTATTTATTATTGGTAATTTTACTCCGTTCTTAATGCTTGATTCTACTTGATCACTAGTTTCATTAAATTGGATTCTAAGTTTAACTGGGAAGTACTCTTAGAATTTGAACTGAATAATTTTACTCTTTACGTTACGTTGCTAGGGATAGAGCATAACATTTAGATTGCAAATAGCACGCGATTATGATTGTAATGCTGGGTTATTTACTTCGTATGCGAGGGATCGATATTCGGTAAATATCCTTAGAACTCAATTGCGAGGGATCGATTCGTGGTTAATTAATGTGTGCATCAGTAATAATAGAAAATGATTTATACATGGTAATATTAATTGGATACTGAGGGTATGAATGATGAAATCCAAATCCTACGCTTTTCTTGAATTAGTTAAAATCATTTTATTAGTTTCCGTAATCTTTCGTAATCTTTAGTTATTTCCGTAAAACCATCAAAACTTCGACCATACTCGTTGTACATAACTATTAAACTATTGAATTCTATTTGGATTAACTTAGTAGCACAAGTCCCCGTGGAGACAAACTTTTATAAATTTTGTAACTTACAACGACAATTGGTACGCTTGCCAAAAGTCTAACAATAAGCAGCAAAAAATTGATACATATTCTGGAGAAAAGTTACATACCTTGTTTAAGGTGTAAAGATTTGCATAACAGTAATAGACATAGTATGAAAATGCCGGATTGAATACATTAGTCCATTGCTCAGGTGTAGGCATGTGTTTTGTTGGCCATCTTTCAGGTTTGCTTTCATCATCCACCCAATCCAACCCAACAACCTAAAAAAGTGTTAGAGAATGAATACCATACAGTACTGAAATAAGATAATGTTTGGTTAAGCTTATTTTAGAAAAATAATTACTTTTTTCTTTGAGCAATTATTTATCTAGGATTAAGCTAAACCAAGCCTTATGATGAGGACCAATCTAAAGACACTTAATCCTTGATGACTCTCATTCATAAAGTCCCTGAGCTTCTTTAGCATGTCCTCGTCGTTGAAAATAATTAGTAGTGAATATTAAATAATGACTAACTTAGTGTTAAAAGTAAGCAAAAAAATTATTAGCCATGATTTCCAGTCATGGTTCAATCTCCATATAACTCAATTTTAGTCAAGGTTCAATCTTCATTTCACTCAAAAGTTAGTCTAAAATAAAGTAGGAAGTAATAAATTTGAGTGGCCTACATAAACATGTTGCACTGCATAATCACACATTCTGCTTATGATACCACTATGCTACTCAATGCTTAAAAAAAACAAAAAAATTTGACTTTCTATTTAAGACATTTTAAAAGAACATCAATTTCTAATGGTCTAAACAAGCAAAGCCTATTCTTTTTACCATCCCATAAAAGTGAAAATATAAAACCACTAAAAATAAACATCTTCCATTTTAGACTCTCAAAAACTTGAATTGATTATTGTCCATATAAATTCTTTACCTCTAAAATCCCTTAGTTGAAAGTTATATGTGCTTTTAACAACTTTAACCTCTTGGTGGCTGTTATAGCTTCTTCACATATTTTCTAAAAAATCCGAAAGATATACATTCATTAATTTAATAGAAATAAATCATGTATCAACTATGATAACCATGAAAATCAACACTAACATTAATTGTAGGTTCTTTGAATATTTTTCTTTTTCCTATTAAGACTTTTGTCTATTGAGTGGAAGCATAAAAGAAATTATCGTCTTTTTTATTTAGCTTCTTAAAATCATAATAAGAAGATAATCTATTTAACTTCAAAAGTAGAACTGACTTTGTGAATATGTACATTGTTGTGTAGCAATACATAACCAAATCAAATATCAACTTTTTTGTCTTCAAAGGTGATATTACTCAAGTGTTTAAAAGAAGCATAGAACATACTTGCAATAAATTGGGTGAATACTATATGCAGGAGCATTCAAGAATGTAAGATTTGAAACTACCACGTGATTAGATGACACTAATTCAATCAAATGTGGATGGCTGTAGTTCAAAGATATTCTTACATTATTACCTAGTATTTGAGTATTGTACATAAATTTGGCTAACATTCGTTATACATGTTATTGGCATTCAACTTGCAGAAAACTGATCTTTATAGATATAAATCAAAGAAGATGATGCAAAAATATGGCTACCATGAGGTTTGATTCCTAAATGCAAAAATATGATTAACTATTGGCATTTAACTTGCAGAAAACCATAAATCAAAGAAGATGTGAAGGATAAAAACCAAAATTGAGTGAAACCAAAATTGATATCAATATTTAGTTAGTATGTATCTAATAGTAACAAATTGTGGACTCAAGTCAACTACTAATAGCCTAACATGTTTTAGATAAGATTAATCTAAAACACAAAGTAACATGCATGCTGCCTTCTTTGAAGAAATACATTGACATTCCTTTCTCTACCACCTCTTAATTTGGGATGAAATTTCATTTGCAGCATGCAATAAGGAGTATACAACAGCCTGAGAGAAGTATTATTTGGTCAAAAACATAAGAGTTCAGTTGTTTTCTATGCTACAAACATTGGATAAGATTTTTTTTGAGTGAACAATTAAGATTCGAAGTTATTATTGTGTCACATAGACTTCACCAAAAGCCTGGTGGTAACTCTTTGGAGAAACTCTTTGTATTAACCTTGTAAAGAAATCTAAAACCTGAGGGTCATGTAGTATAACTTATTTAAAGTTTTCAATTAAGGAAGAAATAGTTTATCTTGAATACAACAGGTAATAATAAAAAATAAAGTAACAGTAAAAAATAATAATAAAATTAAAAAATATTTCTTTAGTTTGAATACCTTAAAGAAAGTGATAACATATGAGCTGAGATATCTGCAAAATATTTATAGCTAAAAAACATATTAAATTTCATAAAGTAAACAAAATAAAAACATAGGAAAAATTGATGTGCAAGATTGTTCGTCTATAGCAAGTCAAAAACCAAAAAAAATAAAATTGGTAGGTTCCAATGTCTGATTAAGACTTATATGAAATCACAGCCACCACCATCCTTTATGTTCATCATAAAACTCAAACTAACAATAAAGAGGTTTCACCAAATTTATGAATTTTAAAAATCAGTAGAAATAAAAAAAGTAAATTAACAATCCATTATCTTATATATAATATGGGGTTGAAAAACAAAAAAACCAAAAAAATGTACATGTGTAATTAAAATAAGAAGAATCAGAGTTGTAACAAAGGAAACTGAGGCTTGAAAAGACAATACTTACCTACACGAGTCACTTGTTAGCTCTATAGGTAATCACACTCCTTTTATCAGTTGTGTATTAAAGGAAAAAAAATCAGAGTGTGGCACATAGAGAACATTATAATGAAGAAGCAAAAAAAAAGTCACAATGCAATAAATGAAGTAGTTAAGGAAGCAAAAGAAATTACAAAACTGCATATCTAATTAGGGTGGGGGCTTCAAAGGAGTGGGTCACTAACAATCAAAAGAGCATCAAAAGTTTATGAAAGACATTCGTACCTGTGAAGATGGTCACTAACAATAATAATCAATGTTGTGTTGATGATGCAAACAACAAAAGGAAAAATCCCTACAAATTAAAATTACAACTACAAAATGTTATTTAAAGGGACTGGAATAGAAAACAAAAATATTTAAAGGACTAAAATAAAATAAAAACCTCCTATACTAAAATAACTTGATACAATGATACTTAACAGATTACTTTGGTATGATATTATTCAATATGAACAAATGATACTTTTGTTATGGAGCATGTATAATTGCAAATAGCACATTTAAAATTGGACTAAATTGTCATTTTCTTTAACATATTACATATATGGCACCCTAACATGCTAAAGAATATCAGGTAGCTAGTCAAACTACTTAAATATTAACTAGATCAAATTGACCACATATGATGCCATATGGGCAAGTCAAGAAAAGGCACACATTTATGAATGCAGACAATAAAACTCATTCATCGGTTAATCGTTAGGTATTATGTCTATAGTCAAATTGTCCATAGTGTTTAGCTGATAAGTATGGAATTAACCTAAGATTTCATTATTCATGAGACATAGAGAGACAAGGCTGACTCAAGGATATTCAACACTTAAACAAAGTTTACATATTAAAAAATAATGCTTGCACGTAGAGGAATCATATTTATTTTACTATACTTATTACTACTTAATTTCCTATCTAGTTGCCACCTAATTAATAGGAATGGTATAATTTATAGCAGTCTATTAGTATAATTTTTGGTTTTAGGTGTAACTATGTAAGTAGTACCATGATTCGGGATTCAAAAGAAAAAGTAAAAGTACAGTATATTGAGTATTATTATTATGAGAGATTGGGAGGATATTGAGTATTGCATTTATTGTCTCTTAACCAAATTCAACTAACCCAACTATCTATGGGGAATCAATTGTTTCCTAATACCTGTTCATAAAACTCAATTAATCTAATATTTATATTATACCATCAACAAAATACAAAGCCAGTGAACTATATTTTAAAATTGACATAAATCCAAGGAGAGTGAACTATTGCAAACAAATTCTTGAGAAGTTCAAAATCAGATGGTCCAACTATAAACCTAAATTGTAATTTGAGTTAAATAAAATTCTAAATTATTTAAAAAAATATAATTATATAACAATATTCTCATATTAAAAAAAATATCATTCACACGATAATTGATTAATTAAATTAATGACAGGCTAGGACCAAAAGTTATACAATAACATTTCAAAGAAATTCCCAAACGAACATGCCATTAACTTACACTTGAACTTCAATATTAGTTACTATTCCATTTCATATTAATAGTTACACAATCAATTATTTTTTCTTCAGATAAACTGATAGTACCAAAGGCTAAATTCATGGACTAAAAGCTTTTTATCAATCACAACACATGCATCTTCTGGTTTAAACCAAAAACATCGAGAACTAAAAGCATACAACAACTAACAGTGATGAATGGTACATGAAGACTAAAGAATAAGGGAGTCACGTATTCTAAGTCACTCATTAAAGTATACATTTTACAAACAAGTAAAAAGGTTCCTGTTGGATATCGGGGGAGCATCTTGAAGCTTGAAGCTTAGGACTTAAAGGATTGTTTTGTGCTTTTCACATGCCTTGGAATGCCTTGGAAGAATGTAAATCAAAAGAAGTGTTTAGGAAGGCCAATCTGTTGATCCTTGCATTGCATGCATTTAATCATTTACATGCCTAAATGTTTTCACAAAGAATCAAAGCATTTTTTGATAAAAGAACCAAAGAAGCAATGTTTTTGGAAAAATGCAAATATCACTGGATTAATCGATTACACTGTGATTCAATCAATTATTTGCTTCGTTTTTAAATCTGGTAAAGCTTTGAAGAACAATTTAATCGATTACCATTGGTTGTAATCGATTACATAGTGTTAAAAGAAAATCATGCTTCACTGCTTTAATCGATTACCATTTATTGTAATCGATTACATAAGATTCTTAGAAAATCTTGTTACACTACTTTAATCGATTACCATTTCCTGTAATCGATTACACAAGGCTTTTCAGAAACATTGTGTTACTGGTTTAATCGATTACAGATCGTATTAATTGATTATTTTGCTCGTTGTTCAAACCCAGATAACATATGAACACTTTAATCGATTAAAGTGGCAATTTAATCGATTACACAAGGCGTTTTAATCGATTATTTGGCGCGTTTAATCGATTATAGTTAGTTACAAAGTTCTGTTATAAATAGATGTGAAGCTTGGCTTGTTTTCTAGTCTGAGGAATTCAAATTTCTGAATACACACAAGCTTATACTAAGATTGAAAGTGATTTTCTGAGAATACTAACCTCTTGTCCCACTCTTTAAGCTTCATGGGTTTTGAATGATTTCTTGGGCAAGAGTCTTCAAAGAAGAATAGGAGAGCATGTTCAGAAACTCATTTGTTCATACAACTCTGATTGGTAAACCACATGCATTCATATTCATTGGATCATCAAGTTGTTTCTCTCCATTCTTTTTGGGTGTAATTTGGTTTCTGCAATTTGTTTGTTAGTTGGTGCTGTTGTAAATTTGTTCTTGAGGCTTGTACTAGAGTAGTGTTCTCTACGGAAGAAGAGAGTAGTGTTCTCTGGTTCTTGTTCAGTAGGAGTCTAATAGTGTTTTAGATTTCTTGTCTTTATCTAGGGTTGATAAAGAGTGATTGTAACAAAGCTTGTAAGAACTGAACTCTAATCTAGTGTTGATTAGAAAAAACTGGATGTAGCTTCTCTTGAGAAGTGAACTAGTATAAATCCTTGTGTTGATTTTCTATTCTTGAATCTCTATTAGTCATCTTGTTCATTTGTTCTTGGTATTCTTATCATTACTCAACAAGTTCTGTTTTGAGCTATTGATTTCTTGAGCTGAGTGAATTGATTGAATAAAAGCTTTATTGGTTTTAAAGTGATTAAGATCTTTACTCTGATTTTGTAAAGAAATTTTAAAAGACCAAGTTTTTAACCAATTCACCCCCCTTGGTTATTGTGGGTATTCCTATTGTTTTCAGTTGCAACTCAAACATACAAAGAACATTTGCACACTCAATAGAGTATTATTGAACCCCAAACTTAGATAGAACTTGCAATAGACAGAGATCAAGGGATAACAGAGAAGAGGCAATCTACTAGTCTATGCATTTTATCAAACAAATAATTGGCAAGAATAGAGAAATCACATAGCAACACATTCAACATTTCAGCCAATGTTTTGTGTCACCTCATAAGTTAGCTTAAAATGCTAATGCAAGCACCCAAATATATAGCTTAGAGACAATGCTTTAGTTGTTAAAAAACAAACATATATACTAGTGCGAGATAGCTTCATTGGGTGCGAGAACTCTACTAACCTGTTCCAGTCACATGGTAGTTTCGTAGAGTATGAGCGAGGGACGAAAGGCTTTGTTGAGTGTGAGAGGGACAAAAGGTTTAGAAATCGAGAGTGAGATAGTGAGACCAAGAGTTTCACCGCCATGAAAGTGAGAGTGAGTGTGAGAGAGCGAGACCGGGATTGAGTTTCAGCATTGCGAGAGTGAAGTGTTTAAGCGCCTGACCATTTTTTATAAAAGACCCAAAAGACCAAGCTATAAATGTTACACACCCCTGACAACCAATCACACCATTATTCTTGAGGAGACTTTCAAAGTAGAGGTACCCATAAAACTACCTCCACCACTTCCTCCAAGGTCGGGGTTAGACAGAACCAAATACTGTAGATACCATCGCAGTTATGGTCATAATACAGAAGATTGTTGGGCTCTTAAAGACAAAATAGAAGAGCTCGTACAGGCTATGCATCTAGCCCAGTTTGCAAAGAGGCCTGACAATCACCTAGTAGAAGCGAGACTCAGATGACAACAAGAGGACCGACACAGAAATCACAATGCCGATAGAAGAAGGGAAAAAGCAGGACATAGAGGGAGACAAAGGAACCACCAGCAAAGACGCAAGCATTAACCTTAGCAAGAACAAGAAAATGAGGTCGTCCAACAAATCTGAGGTGTAGTACCATCACGGGCAAATTTTCCTATGGAGGGTTGTGTAGTCAGTCCCAAAAGTGGCATCTCCATGCCATCTGGGACATCGACATCAACTGTGTCGACATACCATTACCACAAAGTCTCCTTCCCATCACTTTCACCGATAAAGACTTTAAGGGCATCAACCATATCAACCAGGACGACTCCATGGTTGTCTCCATCGTGATCGCCAATTTCATGGTGTCCAAGGTCCTCATTGACCAAGGCAACTCCATGAACATCCTTTACTAAAAAACATTCTAGAGGCTCGAAATCTCATTTGATACAGTCCATTCTCACTCTGAAACTCTCATCGGCTTTGTAGGAGAAAGAGTAGAGACCAAAGGCTATGTAGACCTTATAAACAGCTACGGTCAAGGCCAAATCTCAAGGAGCTTCATAGTCAGGTATTTAATTGTCGACAAAAATACCTCGTACTTTGCTTTGATTGACAGGAAAATGCTGAATGAACTCAGAGTCATCGTCTCCATGCCGTATCTCAAGATGAAATTCCTAACCTTGACAGGGGAGATCGTGAGTGTCAAGTGTAACGACCCCGTATGCATCTGGTTCATTAACATTATCAGATGGTATTAAGCGCAGCAATTACTTAACGTAATTAAGTAAACACGGAAGCAATAAAATAAACAAGATGTTGTTGCGACCACAACAAGTGCACCGATCGTTCCAAGTAATAAAGTGATAAGAAAGTATCGTCTCCACGAGGATTGAGCCACTAACGTTATAATAACCAAGGTTTAATAAATAAAAGAAAAGAAAGAAACAAAATTTAAATTTGCTATATTCCGTTGGAAAAAGCGTTAGTGACGGATTTTGCGACGGAATTAGCGACGGATTTTCTGGCACCGTTAGCGCCACAGATGCTGGATTTTGGCGCTGTTAGCGCCAGAGTGGCGCCAGTAGCGCCACAGATGCTGGAAATTGGTGCCAGGAGCGCCAAAGTGGCGCCAAGGGCGCCAGATGCACTGGATTTTGGCGCCATCAGCGCTAGAGTGGCGCGATCAGCACGAAATGTTGGTCAGGTCTTGTATATAAGGGCCATTTTACGAATTTTTGGGCCATTTTCATTTTCTCCTTCCTTGGGACGACAAAACCTCCATTGTTGAGTGCCCCAAGCTTCCTAGACCTTGTTTCTTTCACCAAACCACATCCTTAAAGCACCAATCTTGTTAGAAATGTGTTGTGAGCTACAATCCTTCCCTTAAATCCCTTGAAAACCCCTTTAAGCTGAGAATCCCTTTCTCAAGGGAAATCCTTGGGACTTGAGTTTGGTGAGGAACGGTTTCGATTCTTAGACACCTGAGCTAGGAGAAGCTGTCCACCAGCCCTTCTAGTCGCCATTGAGGTAAGAAAACTCGAGTTTTCCCGATTAATTTGTGATTTGGGGTTTTGGGGGAATAGTGACCCACTTGAGCTGGGGCTGAAATTAGCCTTGGGTCCTGTAGAAAAGTGTGTTTAGAACGGTTTAGTGGTGAAGGAT
>QARZ01039758.1:6617-16719 GCA_013407115.1 Glycine latifolia
TGTAATTTTTTAAAAAGAAATATTCTTTTGATTGTTTCTGACCCTTATTTAAAAGATTGTCCAAACTCCACCAAAAGCTATAAAAATAAACTACGAAAACTAAATGTATTATGACATATATAAAATTAAATAATCAACTCTTACAATTTTAGTTGAGTGAAGAAAATCCAAAAAAATAGGGAGCAATTACAATGAATCAATCAAAGAAACAAGTCTCTATTAAATTATTATATCTCAGATCCAGAAATAAACTAAAAAGACCAGTGAACTTACAAAATCTACACTATATAATATTATGACATTAAACACGAAAATAGCCTATTTAAACTAGGAACCTACTTCATGAATTGCATAGCTTGTTTTACATTGACATATTCCACTGGAGAGGCATATGCCATTACCAATGCAATTGCTGGGGCAGGAACCTAGAAAGTGAAGAGAACAGGAATTAATAGAAGGAAAAGCAAATAAGTTGTGTAAAAGGCTTTGATGTTGAACATATAAACTTCAAATGGTCATAACTTTTGATAGGAATGTCTAATTGAGGTGTACGATATGTCTTCTAGGGTTTCGATGGGAATGGGGAGAGAAATAAAGGGGGTATCACGAAACAAATGAAAGTGTGCGTGTGCGTGGGGTGGTTTTCAAAATTTGAATGAATTTTTTTAGTAACAGACACAACAACATCGATTTTTATAAAAAAAATCGATGTTAACGAAATAACTTAACATTAGTTTTTTATGGTTTTTAAAAACCGATGTTAATGTTACTTCGTTAATATCGATTTTTTATAAAACCGATGTTAACTACATTCTCTTATTTATGAATTTTCCACCACGTTTTCGTTAACATCGATTTTTCAGAAAATCGATGTTAACTTAGCGATGTTAAGAACAATTTTTGTAGTAGTGTAATCATATTGTTGATTCCTTAACATACAGTCTAATGTGTGGCTATTACATGATGCTACAACCTTGCTCCTTGTTGCTTTATGATCATAATGTAATGAGAAGTATGTTGCAGGTTGTTATATTAATACCATAGCATACACACAAAAAAAGACATAATTTGCGAGGACTAAGATAATTTCTGCATTGATCCATGTGATTGGTACTGGTAGACTACATTCAGTGGAACAACAAAGTGAACAAACATAAAGGACAACTGAAAAGGTGAAGACAAGTGGTTGCATTGGAAAATATTTTTAGCCTAAAACCACTCATGGATCTCAACTTACCTTGAAAAGTGTACTGCAAAATAAACAAGTGATACGAAGGTTTGACCTTGCTATTGCTAAATGGTTCATTCATGCATCTATTTCATTTAATGCAACTAATTCAGTATATTTTCAGCCTATGATTGATGCACTCTGTAGCATGAGTCTAGGATACAAGGCTCCAAGTATGCATTGTTTTATTGATGATTTGTTAAATAGTTAGGTTGATGATGTGCATAAACTTGTGGATTATTATCGTTCTATTTGGAAAAAAAAATTAGTTGTACTCTTATGGCAGATGGATAGACTGATAGGAAAAGGAGAACTCTTATCAATTTTTTGATTTATTGTCCTAAAGAAACTATTTTTCTAAAATTTGTTAATGTCTCTCATGCTTTTAATTCTGTTGATTTATAGTTTAAGCTTTTCAAGGATGTCGTGTTACGTGTTGGTCCTGAAAATGTAATTCACATAGTAACTGGCAATGTTGCCAATTATGTTGTTGTTGGTAGATTATTGGAAAAAGAGTTTCCTAAACTATTTTGGTCTCTTTGTCTAGAACATTGCATTAATTTGATGTTGTAAAACATGGGAAAATTGGAGGAAGTTAGTGAGGTCGTGTCACATGCCTCAAAAATTATTAAAAATATTTATAATCATTACTATACTTTTTATTTATGAGAAAGCATACATGTGGAAGGGAAATACTCTGTCCTACTCCTACTCACTTTGCCACTAATTTCATTGCTTTGTAGAGTATTTTGGCTCAAAAAGATGCATTAAGAGCCATGGTAACATCTAAAGAATGGACAAGCTCAGCTTATGCCAAAGAAGCCAAGGCAAAACAATTTGTGGAATAAGTCTTAGACTTTGGGGTTTGGAGTAAATGTGCTGATGTAGTGAAACTGACTGAGTCACTTGTGCTGTGTTGCGTATGATTGATAGTGAAGATAAACCTACTATGGATTTTCTTTACCGAGCCATGTATAAAGCTAGAGAAGAGTGTTAGATTCAAGTGCATGAAGAAACAGAAGACTAGAAGTGTTTTGATATTTGATTCATGCCCAATCATTTGTTGATGGCATTTGTAATTTTCATTTTTATTAAACTTGGTTCATTAAAGGTAAAATCTAATAATCCTTTGCAGCTATTAAATAAATCAAACATACATGCATTCATACTTAGGATTAGAAACATATAAGTATATACATTTATGTAGAAATACATTGATAAGCTTGAAACTTGCATAAAATGTTTTCTCACTGAAATAATCGATTACATAAGGCATCTGCATAATCCTGTTTAACCTATGAACTGGTTTAATCGATTACCAAATATTCGTAATCGATTAAATGTGCTATATAGTAATATGAATACTTCTGGCGTAATCGATTAAATCACATAATAATCGATTACCTATGCTTGTGGTTCTAACATGTAATTCTGGCGTAATCGATTACATGGTCAAATAATCGATTACTTTGTTCTTTCAAGTTTTCCAGAAAGACCATGAACAATTTAATCGATTAAATAAGCGGATTAATCGATTACACATGTTAAAATAATCGATTACATTAACGGAATAATCGATTACAGTCTGTTAAATCTGTTTTTTTATAAATAGACATGCATTGACTCAGAATAAGAGAGATTCATTTTCGAGAGCTTTCATATATACAAGTGTATTAACATTCTCTGAGTGCTCCAAAGTGTTAAAAGAGTCTTTTTAATTGGGTTGTTCATATAAGTGAGAATCATGAAGCTTGAATAAAAGAAGGTGTTGTTTAGTGATCATTCATGCATTGAGCTGTGTCAAGATCATTCAAGAAAGCATTTCATTTATCACCACAGGTTATAAATTTCGTGTTAAATCCTTTATGCTGCAAAGGAATATAAGGTGATATCCTTCTTGAACTTCAAGTATTGTTCTTTGTGAATTTTCTTTTGTATTCTATAGTTTGTGCTGAATTTTTTCCATGTAACAGTTTGGGTTTCTTTAAAGCATTACTAGAGGGTGTTTCTAGTGGGTAGAACTGAGTAGTGTTCTCAGGTTCTAGGTCTTTTGATAAGTCTAGGGTGTAGATTTAGAGTTTTGCCTAGGGTGGGTAAAAGAGACATTGTTGATTGCTTGTAAAGAATTAAAATCTGTTAGTGGAACTCTAATCTGGTTTAGATTAGAAGGCAAACTGGATGTAGTCTCAGTGGTTGGAGGTGAACCAGTATAAAATTGTGTGCATTTATGTTTTGAGTTGCATTTCATTAATTGCTTGTGATATTATTTTGTGTATCAACTCAAACTTTGATTCAGCAAATGAGTTAATTGATTGGAGAAGAAAAACTGATTACTAAACTTGTTTTGATTTAAGATACGATCCATATTAAATCTTCCGCTGAGTTTCGTTTTTCAAGAAAAGTCTAAAAAGGGTCAAAAACCAATTCACCCCCCCTCTTGGTTTATTGGATTAGGTATTCATTGTATTTTCAAAGAGATGGTAAAGAGTTTTCGAAGAAATAAAACAAAAATGGAGCCTTACTTGAAAATCTTATATCATCATTGGGATTCATAGCTTTATAAAAATCTCCATGCTACGGGTTATTGGTTAAATTCTGCATGTCAGTTTAATGAGGAAGAATTTGAACAACATATGACTACAACAACTGGTCTATTGGATGTCATTGAAAGATATACTCACGGATATAGTCAATTGCAAACTAAGCTAACTAGTGAGAAGAGAATTTACATCAACGCGGAGGTTGATTTTGGAAGACAAGTTGCTTTGGATGAATGAAATACAATCATGCCAAGTAACTTTCATAACCAGTATTTTGCTATCATTCTTAATATTTATTTGTTAGTTGTGGCTTTATTTGTTATTAATTTATTTTATGACATGCAATATTTTAGATTAATGATAGGCATCTTATGGATGTGAGGTACCATATTTGCAAAAGTTGACTATTCGTATTTTAAGCCAAACTTGTAGTGCTATAGGCTGTGAGCAGAATTGGAGTGTATTTGAGCACATTCATTCAAAAAAAAAAAAAAGAAATAGGTTGGAGCATACAAAAATTAAGGATTTAGTCTATGTTTGTTACAACTTGAGGTTGCAAAATAGGTATTATTATATTTTTATTCTTTTTTTATGGTTTATCTTTCTATATTACATAAAGTTACATATGTATATATGTGCTTAGGAAAAAGAGACAACAAAGCTATGATTCTATTAATTTGGAAACACTTGATGACCATGTTGATTAGGTAATGGAGGATTCACCACCATTCTTAACCAATGAGGTGGTAGATGCATTACACAAAGACCTTGCAAATATGACCATTCAACCACTTTCAAATGATATTGGTATATTTTAATCATATTTTTATTTCAAATTTGTTTCATACGTATTATCTCTAAATGCTAATTTCCACTTTCTATCTATTTTTTTTTGTCATAGGTCCTTTAAATTTGGATGATGATGATGATGTTGATGAAACACAAGGGAATCCCATGGAAAACGTGAATTTAAATAAAAGCAATGTTTATCATGAAGTTACAATGGGAGATTCTTATGAGTTTTTTTCCTGAAAATGATAATGACTTAGTTTATGTCCCTTGGCCATAGAAAAAAATTGAACATGTTTAGGAACATATGTTGAACTTGAACTTATGTAACTATTTATTTATGTTTGTAATCTTTGTTACTTGTTTGTTTGAACTTAAACAATGATGTTTTTTTTTAATATTTTAGTATTTAATTATCTATATTATGAAATTGTATTAATTTGTGATGGTATTTTAAGATATTTTAATTATCTATATTTTTACTACAAACTGAATTATGCGGATCAATTAATAATCTACCAGTTTGATTATTTATCCAATAACCTAATATCATGATCCAAATCAGTCAACGTACCCATTTTTAAAACTATCATCACTACAAGAAAAATGACCTATGCCTACGGACTCCTTTTGCCTACAATCATAAATTAGTGTAGGTAAAACAAAAAAAATACTTCTACCTACAATTAATTAACGTAGGTAAAACTTAATAACATGTACCTACCATTATTTGGTGTAAGAAAATTCATTAAAACTAAAAATGACTTCTACCTTCAACTCCTTTACGTAGGTAAAACTCCAAAAATTTTGTGCCTATGGTCGATTAGTGTAGGTAAAACTCCAAAAATATTTTCGTACTTTTTTAATTGAATTGTGATAAAGACTAACAATATAGTTTTTAATATATAGTTTGAGACTCATTTAATAATTGACTCATTGAACTTAATTCATAAAATCAATGAGCTGAATTTAAGTTTAAAAATAATTTATCTATATCTAGTCATCTATTTGTCCATATATTGTCCTTTACATAGTATTAAGGAGGTGAAGAAGCAAAAATGGGGGTGCAGGAAGTAATTATGTGTTTGGACACAAGAAAAACTTGTCATAGTATTAGGGTCCGAAAGAAAAGCATATAAGAGAAAAAGGGGAGTGCGCTGTTCTTTTCTTCTTCTTTCCAGGTCCCTTTCTTCACAACTCAACAGTGGCGCACTGGTACGTTGCTGGTACGACGGTGGCGACAATAGCAAAAAGCGAAGAAGGCATTGAAGCTACCTTCTCTGTTCTCTCTCCTTCTCTGTTCTCGCTCATTCTTTGTTCTCTCATCTCATCTCATTTCATCTCGCTCGATCAAGCATTAGGTTCATCTGCGCTTTCTTTTTCTTTTCTGAATCCTTCTATTGCTTCAAAATTTACTTGTGTCTTGTTCAACTGCCACTTGTACATGTGAAATGAGCTCTGCAATTCATGGTTTACTGGATTTGAGTCTACACAATGTATAACTTACGAAAAACAAGCCTGTACATGTGAATAGATATAACTTAGGAGCATTTTTTAATGTATAAGCATATGTAAGGCATATCAGTAAGTTCTCTGCAATTCTAAATCCATATAACTTCAGAGCATTTTTTTAATGTATAAGCATTTGGTATTGCATATTGCAATGTGTGATTATCACTTTTTCTTAAATTTTTTATAATGCTACTGCTATGTTTAAGTATCAATGGATGGTGCAATTTGTAAATTTAAGGACCATAATATTTTAGGGGAACTCTCGCTGTGCATTGGAGAATCTTCTGCTTTGTGTTTCCGTTCATTGTTTGGTGTTCAAGTTTGGGAAACAACTTAAAAGCACAAGCTGTGAATTGTTACGGTAAGCGATTTAATAATTTATTTTAAGGGTTGGAAACTTGGAATTAGTAATTAAATTAAATTCCATTTGATTTCGTTTTCTAGTTTTTGTTTGGTGCTTGTTAGCTCATGCCTTCCACCTTCTTAACCGAAATTATGTTTTTTAATTGAAATTATGGTCAATTTGGCCATGAAATTCATCAAATTCCCATCTCTGTTTTCTAGTCCCAAAGCTCAGTCCTCATAGTCATTGGCAGAGAATTTCACACTTCCCAGTTCCCTCACTTGGCTCTTCCAACCACCCTTTCTCCTGATCACCTTATATATTTTTTTTTCCTAACTTGCTGTTAGCTAGTACGTTCCACACTAGGCGTCTCTAAGCCCTTTTATTCATTCATTAGTGCCTGCTTTCATAATGAAGGTAAGTCTACTCTCTCTCTCTCTCTCTCTCTCTCTTTCTCAAAGAGAGATCATATCTAGGATATCTTACATTAGTTCACGTTATTCATACCGCCAGAATTTTTTTGCTTTTGTCATTTGCAGTTCCTCAGCTGAATGCAAAACAAAATTAGTGGAAAACAAGATATCAGAAAACGAAACACATATACTACTACCAGTAAGTTTTGTACTTCATTTTTTTTTTGTTTCTCCCTGAGTTAATGCATGATTTTTCTAGCATGCCCAATAGTAATACGATCTAAGAATATTTATATTCCTTGCCTGAAACACACACCATCGAGCTTCTGTCTTTAGAGAGAAGAACGGTAAATGTGAGTTAGGGACGTTTTTTTTAAACTGTATGAATAGGAATTGCTGGAACATGAATGTGGCTCAGTGTGATTATTCCCCTTTTTTTATGTGGTTACCAATCCCTTAGTTATACTTTTATTTCACTGTCATGAAGTTTTGCCTTTGTGGATACATATTCAAATTTGGCGTGCCGTGCCTTTGTGGATACATATTCAACTTTCTGTTTTTGATATGACATGTTTTTTCTACACAAGATAAGTATTTATTATGTTATTCTGAAACATATATCTTATTCCCTTTATATAAATCATTTATTACAAAGACTGTCCCTATAATGCTTTATTAGATGTAAAAAATAATCTAGATTATTCAAAATAAAGATTTGTTTATTCAAAATAATCTAGAAATTATGTGTATGTGCTGATGAATTGTTTGTGGCAATTTTACTGTGTGCTTTTTGGGATGGTATGACTATATAGCTTCATAGTAATTTGAAAACTCAGATACTCAGTTTGATTGAATCTTTGGAAGCTACGTGTAACCTGTTGGTGGCTTTTCATAACTGGCGGCAGCAACTCACTAAAGTTAAAAGGAAAAGTCAAAGTTTCTTAGGCCAACTTTTACTTTTAGTTGACTGGGGAATGTTAATTGCCACCACGTGGTGTGAATGGATGGGGAAGTACTTTGATTGGTGGGTCTAAAGACACGCTGGAGTAGATAAAAATTGGAAAATGAAACTTTTAAAAGAAATTAGTTTTTTATTAATGGTTGTTACAGAGCATTAGTTAGAATTTAATTAAAAATAGTACTTAATGTGTAAAAAAAATATAATTAAAACTCATAATTTTTCTATCTTTCTTTTCTAGCTATACGTTATCAATCATATTAATTAGTTATCTTTTTTTCTATCTCACTTTAGTTGTATACTTTGTCCAAATATCTTTTTTCCTATAATCAAAAGGATATGATGAGAGCAAAACTAAGGAGGAAATGATTGCTCACATCCCAGATCCAAGGGTTGATCCTTCTCAATATCGTGATTTAGTTCATTATTGGTGTTCCGAGAAAGGACAGGTATATATGTACAATGTCACCAACCTTTGTCTAACATAACATTTATATATTATATGCTTATTTTTATTATTTACTTTTTTATATTTGTTTGTTATAGAAAATAAGCAACATTAACAAAAGGAATCGGTCAAAATATGAGGACTTGCATTGCATGGGAACCAAGAATCTTCCAAGACAAATTCATGAGATGGTTTGTCTTTTTTATAGTTTTTTCAATATTTAATTGCTTAGTACAAATAGGATGATTGATTTTTTTAACTAATGTTAGACAACAAAGGCTAAAGGAGTGCAACCTTCTCGGGCAGAAATTTATATTGACACTCGAACTTGAAGAGATGGAAGCATTGTTACTGAAAAGGCTGCTACTATAATTGTAAGAATTTTAATTTTTATTTCAATAATTTCTCTTTGTTTCATATTTTGTTTTGCTCAATTTTCTAATAAAGGGTTATGGTGTAAGGGAGAGTAACTAATGAGGAGATGAGTTTTGTTTGGTGACGTTGAAGTATTAAGGAAATTGATGAATGATAATAATTTATTATGTGTATTTATGTAGGATGAACTAAAAAAGAAAATGGTTGAAGCAGAGAATTCACAAAATTTGCAAAGCACCCAAGATTCTACTAATTGGACAAATGATATATATTCAAAAGTCAAAGGACCTGAAAAAAGAGGACGTATGTGTTGTCTTGGCAAGCTTCCACATCAAGCAAGTTCATCTCAAAGCTCTTATGTAGACAATAGAATTCAAAAATTGGAGAATTTGGTTGGAAATCTTGTTGCTGTCCTTAAAGTGCGATTTGCAGAAGATCCACAAATTAATCAAGTCTTAGAAGCTATAGATCAAGAGGTGTGAATTTATAATTTAACTTATTCAAAGATTTAACTATGATATGATATTTTACAAAGAAAAATATTCTTTTAATTTAGGTACCTACAAATGGTTCTACTAGTAACAATCATCAATCTACAAGCGATCCTAACTAGAGGTGAGAATTGACTTAAATTTGTTTAATTTACTATTTGAATTGGTTTTTTTTTTAAGTTGTAACTCTTTGAATTTGTACTAAAGTGACATTCAGTCATCAAAAATAAAAAAGTACTAAAGGTCAAGTTTTGACATTCAGATCTTCTTTTCTTTTACGTTATTAGTTATGTTTGATTTATTTTAATAGTTTAATATATGCTTGATCATTTTAAAATTTATTGGTGACTTAGTTCATAAATGTGCAGATTGGTGATTACTTGAATATGACTATTCTATTGGTTATTGTGAATCTGGATATCATCTCGACTTGGCTAGGTGTTTTGGGACATAAATACTTTTGTTTGTTTTTGTGATTATGTAATTGTACTTGGATGTGACTACTATGTTGGTTATTGTGGATGGTAGATGTCATCTCATCTTTGTTAAGTATTTTGGGATACATAAATACTGTTGTTTATTTTTGTGATTATGTGACTTCCCTGGAAAATAGACCTTTGTTCCCTTCATCCCTCAAATAGAGAGGAGTTTAATTAGTCTGTGTTTGTCAATTTTCAATGTGTTCTCCGATGTTTCAAAATTAGTAGAACTTTTTTGTTAAGTAAGACAATTACTTTATTGCATAGCTTAGACGATTAACTTAGATACAATTGATATTCATTTTATCTAGATAACCAAATAATAATAATAATAATAATTTGGAAACGTAAAACATTTCAATAGATAATGGGCAGCGCGATTTTTTTATTAGGTGACATTTACCTACGGTTAAAGCCTATAAGTACAAGTTAATGGTTTGTATCTACAATCTTTGAATGGTAGGCATAAGTTAATAACATTTACCTACAGTTGGAGGCTGTAGGTATATGTTAATGACCTTTACCT
>QARZ01039761.1:0-20046 GCA_013407115.1 Glycine latifolia
GGGGGGGAGTGGCCTGTGCACGGCAGAGTGACCCTAACATCCTGCTGCATCATCTTCCTGTGTTGGACTATTTCCGGGATGGTACCACATTGCTGCTGAGGGATGAGTCAGGAGCATGCAACATTCTAGGCATTATAGGTTGACTGTGGAATGTATTTGGATGATTGTCCTTATTGCGTGATGAAAGGATTGGGTGTTGTGATGATATTGTGATGTTTGGATTGCCTTCTCTAACTACTATTATCTATTACTTGCTGTTTTTACATGATAAACTCACATTTGCTTTGTTTGTACCGTGTGGATTGGTACCTGTGATGATCGCGAACTTTCGTTTGTATGAGCAGACGAACAGCATTAGGTGACTTAGAGGAAGATCTCTTTTTGGTTGGAGTCGTCGTGATGACAATGGATCAGATTTCGGATAAGAGTTGTGTTTTGATAGTCAACTCTTCCGTAAATTAGTCTCTTGTTTTCTTTTGAAGAACTTGTACATTTCAGATGTGGATACTTGTAAATACAACTAAATTATGTTTTTTACATGTGAATGAATTGTGATGTTTAAATGTACTTTTATCTACGTATTTGCGTCATGGTGATGATTATTTATTTGCGAAAAACTTACTACCATTTTCATAATCAAACATAAGGGATTTTCATTAAAATCTGTTATTAGAGTAATTAAGAGTTAGTGATACAGTAGCGACGAGGCGGGTCGTTAAACAACCACCATCAAGCACCAATGGACAGAAAACCAAATGCCCATTGAACCACCTTGAACGTTCCAAGTACAAATACTCACATTAGAAACCCTTATAGACCAAAATGGGCTTGGCAGCATGTATACCAAACAGGTATTCAATTAGGATAGCTAGGTACCTATCTAGACCCATAGACAAAGCAATTGCGCTTACGAGTAATTACAAGATTTGGCCATCTAATCCCAGTCAAAATATGGATTACCTGGATGGTAATCAACACACGTGTGCCTAATGTCCAAGACCTCCAATTCAAAACTACTATTCATTGAGCACACATTCATTACCCAAGGTCAAACTCCTTACTTGAGCGTCAAAGTGCTTTTTGTAGGTATCTCCTTTTCGGATAACACCATTTGGACTATACATAGAAAGAAAAGAAGGAGCAAGAACCCCTTAGTAGAAGAAATAGTGTCCAACCATTTTGGCTAGAACATATTCAATTTACATCCAAACATTGAAAATACTTCCATGATTTTCTAAATTTCCAGCAACCAATAAAATTTCTTGCTATATAAAAGACTTAGAAACTACAAAGTATAGATAAACATAAGCCTACGTTGAGCCTTGAGATATTTGTAATTTTGTTAATTAATTTAAAGATAAAATAGGGTGGGACTTGTGTGATGTGATGCAAATAATTTAATATGATTTTGCTCAACAAAAAAAAACATTAATCTAGCCATACTGATTCAAAATCATGGGTGTTAGTCAATTAAAAAAATTGTAAGGTTAATTTTCATTTTATTAACAAAAATCGATAAAAAAATTCATTATTTAACTTAAATATTAACATAAAGTGTGGAGGTCACTATAATAAAAATAACAAGTAAAAATTATTTTAGAGTAAATAATCATTTTAGTCTTAATATATGAACATGTGATAATTTAGTCACTCAACAAACGAAAATATTGATTTAGTTCTTCAATATGTAAAAAGTGTGACAATTATGTCCCATCAAATTTAATGATAAATTGGTTCCTAAACTTTACAATTTAATGTCAAATTGGTCTTGATAAAATATAACTTAAATTGATTATTGAACACTACAACTTAATGACAAAATGTTTCCAAAAAAATTTAACAGTAGAACATAATTTTTGTACATTTTACATATTCAAGAACTAAATTAGAATTTTCATTTTTCAGGGATTAAATAACCACCAATTTACATATTCAGAGACAAAAATGATCATTTATCCATTAAGTAATTAAAGATTCAACAACTAATATATATATATATATATATATATATATATATATATATATATAAGGGGCCTTCTTATGTTGTTTCACTCAGAGCCCATAAAATGTCAGGACCGATCTTGAGATTGAAAAAATATTAAAACAAGTTTTCATTGTTTAAAAGGTATAAATACACAACCAAAACTTATTTTTGTTGTAAGGGACATTTTGATCATTATCGTAAAAAACAATATGTAGCGGGTACCATTAGAAATCAGGGTAGCCAAGCCCATGACATATGTAATGGCAACATGGGTTTATAGCAATCTATCAAGACATTAGCACAAAAAATATCTTATCCTCTCTAACATCTAGGCCAATGTTTCGAGCAAGGGGAGTGTTGTTGATCCCAACCAAATTTCTCCCCTACCAACATTCTCAAATTCCAAAAATACCCTTCCCTACAAAGCACAACAAAATTCTGCTGTGTTAGGGGGATGCGAAAACTGTTGCACAACAAAATTAATATTTCATTGTGTTTTTTTATTTGCACCCCATAATGCAATGTAATCGTGATTTTATTGTGCATTGTGGGTGAAGAAAAAATGCATTGTAGAATACAATATTGTTGTGTTAGGGGGGCTAAATATGGCATATATAACAGAAGTATGATTCAGTTGCAAAGTGTACAACGGAATCATACTTCCATTGCATATATTTTTTTTATAGAAAAAAATTACATAACAGAATTGTGATTCTATTGTGCATTTTTTTGCAAAAAATATGTGCAATGGAAGTATGATTCCATTATACACTGTGCAATAAAATCACACTTCCATTGTACTTTTTTTTGTTTTTCTAATGGTTACACAGAGCGAAAAAATGTATGTGTTAAATGAAATTTCATAGAAACTACTACATACTACATATTGAGATACACGTCTATAAAATTTATTTGATACACATTGAACGTTTAAAATCATTTCAATCCTTCGAAAGGTCTACTATATATTGAGATCCTCTAGTTGATTGAAATTGTATTGAGTTGAAAGCTTAAATGTGTTTCATGTAAGGCTTTTTCTGTGAATGGACTTTGGGGTGCAGTATCTTCTCCATTGTGGTACAACAAGAGGCAAGGGAATATTATCCCTTAGAAAAAGCTACATTATCATACAAAAGTTGGAGTTCGCGAATACATCAATATTAACTTACAAAAGTAAATGGTATCTTTAGTGGATAATGTATACCTGCAAAAAGTGATTTCCAATGACAAATCCAATTGCAATACGATGGGATGCAGCTAGCGCTAGACTCCTAAGTGGAAAGTACTTTGTAGCCTAGATATGTGGACCAATACCACATTATACAGACTAACAATGACATAACCCATGTCGGGAATGGTCATCCACTTCGCTTCGGGTACTAGACCACGTTCAACATACTAAAGAGAATGTCATATTTGAAGTTCCCAAATAAAATCTTGGTGAATGAGAGATCAAGACTCCTCACCCTAGCCTAGCAAAGTTGCAATTGTCTTGTAACCACAATTTCCATTTGG
The DNA here is from genome assembly GCA_013407115.1 of Glycine latifolia. NCBI lineage: Eukaryota > Viridiplantae > Streptophyta > Magnoliopsida > Fabales > Fabaceae > Glycine > Glycine latifolia. The sequence continues at coordinate 3,500 of QARZ01039761.1, forward strand.
TGTGACATCTTTAATGTTCAAATTGTATTGTTGCAACTCGTCATGAAATTCATTTATATAGTGATCCATTTTTGTCCTCTTGTGATGAAAAACCTTGTGAGCCACACTTGGAGTTCCCAAATTACCAACCATCGTGCTCATTTCATCGATATGCTCCCACATTGAAGGTTCATGTTTGATAGATTTCACAGACTTCGGTGCACCCTTTGTTTTAACTTTTTCTAGAGGGGGACATATTGAAGCGGTATTCAAAAATGCAAGTTCACGGACTTTAGTCTTTAAGGTAATTTTACCACACACGTCTAGTTGTGAAAATCTCTTTAACAATGCATTAACCTCGTGTGACAAGGTTAAGTCCCCCCAAGAACCACTTGTGTCTTCTGAACAACGAATGGATAATGTACATGAATGGAATTTAAGGAAATGGAGCCATGTATACTGATAAAAATTTTAAGTTCACAAGCACATGATAGTCCGTGAGTAACACTAAGTGTGCAATGACAAGCAAAACTATCAGTACCTGCAATGTCAACCCGTTGCAACTCATGGAAAAGGATGTCTTGTGCTATCATGAAGCAACCTCTTGAGTCTCACATGTATGCCTTCAACACTATTATGTAACAAAATGAAATGTAAAAAATACTTTTAATTTAAAAAAATGAAATGTTAAAAAAAAAACAAATGTCAAATAATTGATGCACCTATTTGTTGTTGTGTTTCTAAGATGCATCAAATGATCAGCCCACACTTATACAAACTTCTTCTTAAAAGGCATCAATCATGTATTTCGGACACAACCAATAAATACTTTATAAAGTGTACACTGATTTATAAAGCTTTTAAGGCCGTCATTATGATGATTCTTCATTTGGAAACTGCAACAATAGTTCCCAAACACCTATGATATTTTGTCACTCTTTAGCCTTATCCACGACGATTTTGCGTTTTGCGCTGACATTCTTTGTAATGTGGAACACACACAACGAGTTGGTTGAAGAAGGAAATAGTCTCCAATACATTCATGAAAGCAAGAATCTTATCATTGACAATAACCTAAAGCAACACATCATCTTTGACAAATAATCCTTTCACCTTACTTAAAGTTCATTCAAAATTATTTGTTCCCTCATAATTTAAATAAGCAAAGGCAACAATGAAAGTCATGTTTGTTTGAAGTGATACCAACAATTTCCAATAGTGAAAGACGATGTGTTTGTCTTGTAAGTTGTATCACAAATCAACACTATTGAAAATGAATTCATAAGTTTGATGGAATCTAGATGTGTCCACAATATATCTTTTATGACATCTTCATTGTCCAGTCGTCTGAACCAGTAAACATATTCATCGTGCTCTATCAACTTCATCATATGTTGTATTTCTGTTCTTGGTCCCCTTTGTTCATGACGATATTTCTGACGTTCAGTGTATATGATTTTGATGGTGCTGAAATTTGTCCGATCATGATCTTTGATTGTCAACAAAATATGACCAGGCTTCACCATGTTTTTGGTCAATTGGTTAACCATAGTTTTTGCTTCATCGCTTAAACGACTAGCATATGAATGACCAAATAATGTTTTCATCACTTTATGATTGTTGAAGCCACATTCTATAGTAACTCTCCACCCTATGGTTCTAACAAACCTCCCTTTTAATTTAAAAGGACACCCACATTTTCTATTTCCAATGAACTTGCGCACTAACTTATCTTTGTATTGTTTGTACTTCTAACTTTTGAATCACAACCTCATTGACAAATTTGCTCCAATTTGAAGCTACAAAAAAAGGAATAATTTGAAATTGATAAATTATATAACTAGTACATTATGTCCAGCTTCTATTTTCTGAACTAGAATTTGAATTTGAATCCATAACTTCCCAATTCTGGATATGATGTTTGCAGAGCTCTAGACATTAGATGGAGTAAAATCATAGGCATCCTTTGGCTAGCACAATGTACAGAAGTTATAAATAGGACAAAAACCACAATATTTTATGAATATGTGTAGGAATATTAGATAATACGTGGACTCTTGCTGTAGGAATATCTTCCAAAAGATGGCCATTTATATTTTGCTTCTGGTACAACATCCTGGATGAACAATAGAACTAAAGAATGGTCATCCAGCAAATTGGATAGGATAGAATTACATGTCAAAATATCCTAGTCCTAGGCTTATCAATGTTACAACTTGCAGATCTGTCTATACTCCGCCGACACCCTTAACCCCGAATCGGTAATCTTCTTAAAAGTTTCACCATCTATGGCGTTTTTTCCCGTAAAAATATGCAAATGTAGCTATTGATGCAGCAAAAATAAGCCCAGCTGTAGCATGCCAAGCATATAATGGTTTTTCCAAAAGTAGGTCTGAGGTCCTAACCTCAACTGGGGGTGAGGCCACAGATTTCTGGCTAACTGTAATAGCAAACCTCAAACCCTGTCTCTCCAATTCAGTCAAGTCTTCAATTGCTGGTCTTAACCTAGTGGCCTTGGCTATGGCTTCATACTCTTCTTTAGTTCCGCCTTCAAGGAAAGCACCAACAAGGTGATCCTTGCTTACCCAATATGCTCCGAATGCACTACCTGACATATCTCCATAATAGACAATTTCCCCAACATTATCACCATAAAATTGCCAAGACAGTGTGAAGATTCTAGAGTAGAAAAAAGGAAGGTAATCGAATTCTCCCGTTTTGTTTGGTTCCATTATGGCAGAAACAACATGTCTTGCAGCTTTCCGTGCTGAATCAACATGCTCAAGTCTTCGCGTTTCCCCAACTACTTTGACTGGAAATGCTGCAACATCTCCAATGGCATAGACTGAGCTGTTGCTTGACTGCAGCATCCCATTTACTTTGATTCCACCTTTCTCCAAAGTAAGTTGGCCTTCAAACAGCCCTGTATTTGGTCGTATTCCAATTCCTACCACAACCATGTCCACAGATAGCGTGCTTCCATCTCTAAGATTAACAGCTGTAACCTGTCAAAAGAGCAAGTCAGTTATAGTTGAATCGATCACAGGCATGATGCAACCACAGTCAAATTGGGGTGATTCTTTCTAATCATTTCTTCTAGGATATGGATATGGTTAGTTGTCAAGAACCCTATCAGCCAGGAAATGTTCACTTCCAACTAATAAACAAGAACCCCCTATAATCTACTGATTCAGGGATTACAAAATCTTTTCAGGAGAATTCACCAACTTTAAGTTTGAATTGGAAAAGGTTTGGCACAATCTGTTAGGCATGAATCAGAACTGCCTTTAGAAATGCCCAAACAGACCTTAAAGGTCTATTATAGGAGAAAGGGCAAAGGTGTAAATTAGGGGCTTTAATAAATAAGCCACTTGGGGCAGTGCGAGGGTATGTTTATTCTAATTGTTGTTGTTGGCTGGGAAACCAGTGTGAAAGGAGAATGCTCCTTTGGGGTACCTTGTGTACTTGGTTCTGTTACAGAGTTCTTGCTTAATACAAACAGATTCATTCTTTCTCTCTATCACTCTCTACGTGCTTAAGTAGGTTCCTAACACAATCAACCTCCCATTTTTCTTTTCCTTTATAGAAAGTCTTTTTCTCCAGCAACAACAGCAAAGGCCATTTCCTACTAGGTGTGTCAGCTACATGTATCAAACAATGTTATTGTGTTTTATCAAAAACCAATTTTTTGGAATTATCATTTAGATCAAAGTCTTTTTAATTTTCAAAGAGATTTCCTTGGTCTTCCTTTATATTTGTTTATTGAGCTATCAACAAATTATCAATTCTTATTATTAGGGCATTAGTGCAATAGGGCATGTTAGTCTTCTCATATGACCAAACCACCATATCAAGTGAGAAAATTTAAAAAAAAAAATAAAAAATAAAAAATAAAAATAAGTACCTTCCCATTGGAGTCAAAATCAAATGATAACAGCACAGTTCCCTTAATGAAGTTTACTCCTCTTGATTTATAATATTCTTCATAGTAGTTTGCTATCTTTGAGGTAAATAATCGAGCCACTGTAAAATAAACAAAACATTGAGGATATCTATTAGTTTTATAAGTTGTTTTCATCTATTAGAGCTACAAGTGGAATTTTATTCAGACTAACGCAAATAAACATTCTCATTATGCATAAATTTTGAGTTGACAGAAGTTTTAGAAGAATTTACTTACTGCAATGTTCCTCAGGAAATACCATTGTTACATTTATTTTATTGATCACTAAAGACGCTGCACACTCCATGCCTATGTATCCACCACCAATGACAACAGCATTCCCTCCAGGACAAGATTGCATAACATCAACAAGCCTATTTGCATCTGCTATATCTCTTAAATAACAGACATTTTCTGCATCTGATCCAGTGACCCCAAATTCTTCCAGCTTCAAAGCCTACAATTGACATTGCATGTGTTTAATATACTGTAAAAATGATGTTACTAGGAAGTGATAGATTTCACATCTATTTTAAAGGCAGTGATATTGCATTAGAAAATTTAAGAACCAATAAAAAAGAAAATACTAGAAATACATAGCAAATAGCCACAACTTTCATTTGTTATTCTTTTCAAAACTGCAAGCTCTTTGGAAAGACAAACTGATTATTTTAAGTAGGGAAATTCTGTCTGAGAGATTTGTTTTAGTACCCGAGCACCGGTAGCAACAATAAGAATCTTGTAACTTATGGTCTCTCCAGTTGTTGTTAATAGTGTCTTACGTTTCACATCAGCAGATTTAACTCCAGTTCCAAGAACTAATTCAATCCCTGAAAATAAAATAATAGCAATTGTAAAATAATCAGATATTCAGGATAGGAAATTCATTAAATAACATCATGGAACCATTAAACAGAGATGAATAATATTCTTTTCAGCAGCCAGCATCATTAACAGATGAAAAGATTTGGAAATTTAAAACAGAAAATTACGTTCTAGCATCACACATGAATACTAATTACCAATTACAATGAACAAGTCGCCAAGCAGTGCATTTAAGTCGGTTCTTTCTTACTTTGACCACCAATACTTCATCTAAATATTGGGGAACAACAAATACAAATGATTGATTGCCATACATGATGTTCATAGGTGAATTTTAGATTCTTCCAATAAATGCGAGAAATATATTACCCTGTGACAAATACTAAATTGTTCCTGGACTCAACACGCCGCTGAATGCAAGTGGACATGATCAAACAAAGTAATAAATTTAAAGCAGGTCAGAGCTGACATTACATGCCTTTATGCATTAACTTCCACCATCGAACATAGCTAGCTAGAGTATTAATTTAGCTAATTTTATTTAAAAATTCTTCATATAAAAACAATTCAACCCAAAACTAAGTAAAATTGGTCTTAACAGAATTTTCACTCGGAAAATGTTGATTCAGCTGGATTGCTGGATCTAGATGGAATCAACTATTGAACTATATCTTTGCAGTATGAAATCAATACTACGCAATAAACAATATATAACAGCCAAAGAAATCATTCACTGCATTTCATCTCAAGGGGGGAAAAGAGAAGTAGCCTCAATAAATTACAACATAAAAAAGAAAAACATCAAGATGTAAAAACAATATAATTACCATGCTCTTTATACCATTTTGGAGTTAGCCTCTCCTCATTTGCACCAACACAGGTATGAAAGGATGGAAGCCGGGCAGCAGCTGTATGTTGCAAATTAACAGCAACAACTCATTACATAAACTTTGCAAACAAGGAAAAAACTAAAATATGGAAGACAACACAGGAATAAGTAGATTAATCTATCTACAATATTTGAACCACAAGGAAATGAAATCCTCCTGATGCAAATACCATACTCTGTTCCCAGTTCAATCTGTTAGGGACTGAGAATTCAAAATGGAAGAGGTATATACTATATATAATATTTACTGTAAACATAAATATTGCAAGGAAAAGTATTCCCTTGTAATCCCAGAGCCAGGCTCCTCCGGATAATGCAAAGAACTTCCTATAAGGATCTTTATACGGGACAGATCCTGTTAGGCATGGCAAAAACGATCAAAACATGGCACCAGCTGAGAAGGTTTGGCATGTCTATGTTAGGAGGAAGTTTAAAAAATAAGAAGTTGGATCTAAGCCTCTTATTGTATAGGTTATGAGGCACTAAAAGGGGTTAGGGGGTTAGCCGCTTCTGTTATAGAAAGTCTATTTTAATAGACTTTCTAATCAGTGAGAGGACACTTTTCAGATTTTATCTTTGCTGTAAACTGGCTTGCCCAGTGAGAAAGGATATAGTTCCTTTGCGTAACCCATGTTTCCTTCTTCTATCAATAGTAATTCAAGGGTTTAAACCCACCCTTTTCTCTTTACTTCTCAGTCTTGCGCTCTGGAATCCTAACAGATCCCTTCCCACCAGCTGACTAGCTGACATTCAGCTTCCTAATTTTGATCATTTCCCTTCCTATTCTAATATATACTTGCAAAATCTAAGGCTGATGCGCTGCTGCTTTGATGGGTCATTAAACTCCTGGGCACTAACACAATCCTTCAAATTTACAGAACAATATTCAGGTTATTTGGAATACATTCCTAAATATATACTTGCAAAATCAGCCAGGTTTACTTCTCCATACTTAAATGTCAGATTATTTTGAAAAATAAATATGCGATACTCCCCACAGGGAGCCAAAACTAAATGATACAGTTATTGTTCACCAAAAGTAAACAGAAATTATCAAGAGCAATACATTGAAGATTAGATATTAGTCTCTGCAGTAACAGACATAATTATCTTGGTTGTGATATTCAAATTTCAAAACTTGATGGAGATACAGTTAACAGGAAGTTAAGACTTTTTCAAATGTAAAGGTTTCAGCCATATAATAATCAGAGAGGGATATTCATGTTTAATGTAAAGGAAACTGAACATGTTGCAAAGGAAAGGAGTTACTGACACAAAGAAGAGTTCAAATAGGTCCAAGAGGACCATTTTTTACTTTCATCAACAATTATTGCACAAGATACTTCTGATAGAAACTCACAACTCAAAATAACCAGTTAATAACGTGTCACGAGGAGAGTCTATACCTTCTGGAAGCAAAAATCCTTTGCTCAATGCAGGCCTTTCATAAGGGGCAACCTGAGATAAAACATTAGAAAATATTTACATACTCGTGACCACATAAAGAATAAAAATATCTGGCTTTGACCAAAACTTAATTTTAACACCAGTAATTGAAACAGACAAAGTCACCAATAGACGAGCAATAATCCCACTTCAATGAAATTACTCACAGAAGGAACTCAAAACCAACATTGGAAAACCAAAATCAAAGACACCAACACAACTTAATTGTGCAAAACAAGTTTACAAAGCCAGACACAACAAAGCTCAATATTGGAAAAAAAGGGTAATAATAATTCATACTGGTTCATCGGAAATAATACACAGTTCACCATGAGAGACTCCTTTCTTGACGAATTCAAGAGCAGCATAGCCAGCAGCCACGCCTCCTCCAAGAATCACATACACAAAGGCTCTTCCCATTTTCCCAGCTTCACATCCACACAACGCAACACAACACAACAAAACAGAACCTTATTCTCTTATTTATCTTCAATTGAAATAATCGAGGGTGCACAATTTTTTGGGAGCGCTTTCTTTCGAGACACTCCCACGATATCTGAAGATCACGAACGGGACCCACAACCACGACGACGGAGATAGCTCCTGCATTTACCCTTATAGCCCCCAATAAGAGCCACTCTGCATCATACGCAACGCCATTGTTTCCACACATTTTAAGAATTTTATCGCTAATTTTTAACAATTTCATGAAAGGAAAATTTTAAGATTTAAGCGATTATTTTTTAAGAAAAATCCCAAGTCAGTAGATACGCGCCATCGTGGCCGTTCATCTTGTCTTTGCGTTGCATTTTGTTACCCAACTTATCTGTGTTTTTCTTTTTTTATTGGTGCATCAACTTTTTTGTGTACTATCCAACTTAACCTATCAATATCAAATACCGGCCTTTTAAAAAAATATATCAAATACCGGTCTGTTTCTTAAATTGACAAAATAAAATTTTCAAATATTTTGATATAAAATTAAATTACATGCAATTTTATTTTTATGAAAAATATTGATTTATTAGAATATTAGTTTTATTAACAAAAGATATTCAATCTGCGATATTTTTTTATTTTAATTATCCAATACACCTTATATATCTTAATTTAACATTATATCAACTATAATTAATTAATTAATTATATATAACTTTAAAACAAAAAGGTATTAATTCAATTATGATGTGTTGTGATTTTGCGATCACCTGCGATTATAATTAAATTTTTGGATAAATAATTCATGTTTATTCATTTTAAAATTTAGTTTACTTAAAAGACAAGTTTTAGTTTGGTTAATAACTTGTGTATGATTAACGACGTCAGAAAGTTTTACGTACACTCAACGTGTATGATAATAACTACTCTTTTTTTCATTATATAATTACTTTTGAGTGTGCCACGTATGTTTTGTTATTTTCATTTTAAAATGATAAAACTTTGGTTGTATTCTTTAATTTGGAAGGAATATTTTATAATGTTTATAAATAAACGAGGGATAAAAATAACGAATGATAAAATTATTTATAATGAACCTGTCATATAAGTTAACAAACATTTTGTTTAGAATACAAAATACAAATTTTGTAGAGAAAACTCAACAAAATGGAAACAAAGATCTCAAAATATTTTTCATTAGTTTTAAAATAATAAAAAGAGTTTATTTGTGATAAATTTTAAAGATACCCAATTTAAATCAATTTAAATATGATTTAAAATTGTAATAAAAGTTAATAAATAATAATTTGTAATTAAGTGATAGTATAAAAATATTTATATTTTCAATATTTGACGATTAAATTTATAAAAAAAATAGAGAAAATGAGATAATGAAAAAAGAAGTGCACCTCAATCGAAAAGAAAACGCAAAAGAAATGCACCACACTATCATTTTTGCATAAAAAATTAATATTAAGGGTGATTGTGTCAATTTCAAGTTCAAATGATATTATTTACATTAAAATTATGAATAATCTAACAAATAAACGTTTTTAATTTCAAGTTAGGCACGTGTATGCCATTAGAATGTCGAATCGGTCAGAATTATACTTCGACACAAGTAAACTGGCAGGGGAAATGTGCATTGCACATTTAAAAGAAAATAAAGAGAAAGAGAAAGTAAAAAAGTGAATAAAAAAAAACTTGAAAACTGTTTAACTGATGATTGCTATAAAGTTTTATAATACTATTAATAAATACTCTTGCTTAATTGAAAGTGGTGAATAATTCCAGTACCTAGCATAGCTAGGGATAAAGCTATTTGTTGGTTACATTCGCAAATAAAAAGAATGAATTTTTTTTAGTTATTAATTTGGTCTTTTTATTATTTTTAAAAAATATTCATTTAGGTCTTTATATTATTTTTTAAAAAATATTCATTTAGGTCTTAGGTTTATCTTCAAAAGACAGTCTCTCTATCATTAAAAACTCTAATCAAATCTATTTTTTTTTAAATGTCTCAATTGTATCTTTTTGGTTCAAGTGTGATTGACATTATTAGATACTGAATTTTCACAATTTTCATTTACAAATTATTATGGATGTATCTCAGGCCTCGACTTAGATACACCATCTCAATAGCTGGAAAGTCACATGTTTACCTCATCAGAAGCAAGTCACCTCATGTAGCCACGTGTCCTTAACAACTTCTCCCACCAACTTGAGTTAGATCGAAAAAATTTCGATAAAAATGGTGGAAACATGCAAATGTAAGTCTTCAAAAGTCAACGAATAACATTTGAAGCAAAAAGGAAAGGAAGGAGTGCCTTCTACCTCTTTTGAAGTTGCACGATGACAGTCGCATCCAAACGCAAGTGTACGCAATCGGAGAAACTCTCCGATAATAGCCAAATCAAGCATCATCGATGTGAAAACAAAGAACCAAACATATATGTCAGTTGCAACTCCAGCCTCAATGATCCAACACCATCGAGCTGCGTTGGAAGCATAAAACAAGATCATCATTGAGCTACAAAGGAAGAGTTGTTGATGAGTTAAATATGTTAGGCTTCCACAAGGGTAAGTGTACCCTACACAATAGTAACAGTGGAATCGAAAGTTTGGATATCGAACCCAAAGGACTAGTTGAACTCCTAATTAGTTAAGCTTATTAAACTAACAGTATAATTGATTCAAAAGAGGATTTAAATATTTTAAGGTTTTGGTTTTATAATAAAGCAATTAAATGAATATAAAGAGAGATTTAAGTGATGATAAGAATGACCATAGGCTGTGACTCACTAGTACCAATTTTTCCCAAATCTAGTCCTAATGACATTCCTTCCCCAGTTAATTACGGATTCCCAAAATCAACTAAACCCTATTATCAAGGTTAGAATATGCTCTTTGCCTTAAATCAATGCCCCAATAATCACAGATCTATCAATTTAAGTCAAAGGATAAGATCAATTCTAGGGATGATTAATTAAAGATACTAATCTATCATATATTACCCGTACAAAACATTATCTACATGGATCTACCAATTGCATGCAGATGGTCACTACTATACAATCAATTGAGTATTAGAATGACCAGTTCAAATAAACATTAATGTAAGGAAGAGAATTAATTAACATAAAAATAATGCGGAATTCCATTAAGAATAATGAGAGGAGTACATTTCAACAGTTAAATCATAACCCTAGAACTAGGGGGACTAGCAACTCATGATTATTAGAAAAACTAACAATCCTATAAAGAGTAAACATAGACATACAAATAGGTAGAAACGATCATCATGATTCATCCTAACGGTGTTTTCCACGTTCTTTAGCTCTCAAAAGCCCTCAAGGTTCTCTCAAATTTGTAAAAGACAAGAATAAAATTGAATCATGTTTTTACAAAGTCTAGAGACCTATATATAGCTTCTTAAAGATATATCAACAAAAATGAGCACTACAATTGTGGTCAGAAGTGACGTTGAATCGTTGGACCATGACCCTCTTGGTTGGCCACAACCCTCATGAATTGACCACTACCCTCATGAATTGACCATAACCCTCATGAATTGACAACGACCCTCGTGAATTGACTCATTTGAAAATAGTAGGAACAACACACAAGAACCAAGAGAGGGTGAATTGGTTGATCTTAGTCAATTAAAAAATTCTTTAAATAATCAGAGTTAACAAGATCGTATCACAAACAGTCCAAGAAAGCTTTCAACCAATCAACACACCACAACTCAAAGAATGCAAACAAAAACTTTTTCTGTTGATTGTGAAATGCAGCACCAATGAATGACAAGTTATAATAGCAAAAAAAGATAAAGATGAAGTAGTCAATACAAGTATTTATATTGGTTCACTTCTCAACCTAGAGAAGCTACATCCAGTTCTTCTAACCAACAAGTTAGAGTTTCGCTAATAACAATCTGTTTCTTACAAGTTTTTTAAAACCACTCTAAATTACACCTAGATCAACAATGAGACTTCTAACTCACACAGAACCTCTGTGATCAAGACATAGAGAAAACCTATCTCTACTTTTACCTCTAGAAACACCTATTCTAGAAAAGCCTTAAGAAAAACTATTGTTATTAATACACAAAAAAAGATATTCAAAAGAATTCACAACCAAGTTGAATGGAAAGAAACCACCTGATGATCCAGTAACGATATACGCAAAAGATTACCAGACTTGAATCAAAGGTGAAAGGAACTACTTCAAAACTTTCTTTCCAAAACTTTTTAAAGAAATCTTCTTTAGAAATCTTGAAGCTTGAGGATTTGTGGGTCTAACAGAATTTAGCATTTGGAATCTTTTCTTACTTCAGAAATCTTATGAAATACTTTGATATTTCATTGTTATTTTTTAAAAGACCCAACGACTATTTATAGAAAGTTGTTTGTAATTGTCAGTAATCGATTAATTCACTAATATAATCGATTAAATTCACTTATGTAATTGATTATTAATAAATTTAATCAATTAAAATGTTCTTGAACTTTCTGGAAAAGATTTATGAGCAATGTGACTTTCTGTAATGTAATCGATTACCATACTCTTGTAATCGATTAAAGTATTCTTGAAAGCTTAAGTAATATATTACCATTTATTGGTAATCGATTAAACCAGTGAGAAATTATTTTTCCAAAAACTTAAACATTGAACACTTGGCTTTCTATGCAATCATGAAAACTATTTGTTTCTGAAAAGCTTTTTCACAAAACTTATGCTCTTCTAAAAACATGAATGCAAAACCATGAATGAGCTTTATGCAATGGATCATAGGAAGTCTCCCTTAGACATACATAAATTACAACTACCAATCAATTGATTTGGCATGTAGAAAAGCCTAAGTACTTTGTTGCCTAAGAGACTTAGCTTCTTGATCCTCTTGAGCTCCCTTGACTCTAACAATCTCCCCCTTTTTGGCTTTGATAATGCCAAACTTCAATTGAACATCTTGAACCTTAGTGTTTTTCTTAGGAGAGAGTTTCCAGGAGCTTTTACTTGAAACCTGAAAAATAATAAGCCTCTAGCCAAGACCATGTGTTAAGTATTCTTTGCATAAACTCCATTCATCATAAGCATATGTGTTGCTCCCCCTTTCTTATGTAATTTGATATCATGTTAGATTAAGAGCAATATAGCAATATGTATGTTCAGTTTGTTTATTATATTATTTTCCCCTTATTTTCTTTTTCTCTTCCAGTAGCACCATGCATATGTTCATTTTTCTCCCCCTTTGGGCTTATCAAAGACAAAATAATCTAGCAATATATGAAATAAGCAAAGAAAGATGTAACCAACATAAAGCAAATTTTATTCATAATTGAAGGTGCAGAACATGAAGGTTAAACATCAAAGATAATTGTTGAACATGAGAGAATAAAAACAACACAACCAGAAGCTAAACAAGACATCCACTAATCTAAAGATTATCAAAGTCTCTAAGAGCCATTCTAGTCTCTATATTTTCCAGCCTAGTGGTGATGTCTTCCAAAGAGGAATGAACATCAGCTGAATGTTCATGATACAGAGCTATCATTGCATCCATCTTTTGAATCATGAGAGATTCAAAAGGACTCCACTGCTACTCAGCAGGTCTAGCTTTAGCATCTTCTTCCTCATTAGCTTCTTAATTCTCATCAGCACCTCCTTGAGGAGCTTGAGCTCCAACCATTTTCTACCCATTTGAAGTTTTCATCAATCCTAGCTTGGTGAGATGCTTTGTAGAGATGAGGTTGGTGATGTTGGTGGTGTTGTCAACTATCTCATTTGACACATCAATCCCAAAGTAATCAATAAACCTTGAGACCAAGACAACATAGGGGAATTAATAGCTAAGCAACCTCTTTGACTTCATCATTGTCTCTTTAATGACTAGAACCCAATTAATTTAAGTTCTAGTTGTCATCCCATACACCAGCTGCAGATCATCATCAGTGACCCGTGCATGATTGGTTGACCTTGTTGTAAGGATGTAGGTAATGATGTAGTAGAGAAGTCTATCTTCTCCAGTCATGTTACCAACCCCCAATTTGTTCCTTATTTGAGCCTATGGATTCAGCAACATACCCTTATATGTATCCATCTTTGAGTAACCTCCTATTTCTTCTTCAAACCTTTTAACACTTTCCACAAGAGATGCTTGCCACTGCATTCCACATAGTGTCATCAATCTTCATGGCCACTCCATCTACTTTGGAGCGGAGAACACCATCCATGCTTGCCTTGGCACAAGTATAAAATACTTTTACCAATTGAGGGTAAAAGGTACCCTATATTTCCAGAAACTTTGTTAGGCCTTGTCCTTGCAGCATCTCGGGGAATGTGAATCCCTCAGATACAAACTAATCAAGCTCTAGATATTTTAGAGGCATCACAAGCTTTGTTGCATTGAACTACATACAATTGTTCCTCTCAAATTTAGTAAAGAACCAAGTATCTAACCTATTCTCGGTAGCCCTAGAGGTTTGGCTAGCTTTCCTTTTGCTGGTTTTGATTTTCTTGGAGGCAGATGGGTGAGACATTGTGACTTTAGGAAAAGTTGGGCAGAGGTTTGGTGGAAAAGAGAAAGAGGCAGAGAAAAATATTAGCTTAGTTTTGCTAAGGGAGAAAATGAATTTCAAGTGTGAGGAGTTTAGGCTTGTGAAGTTTGAATTTATAGAGCATTTCAAGTTTAAAATTTGAATTTTGAAATCTTGATAGCAACTATCTCAAATTCCAAGACTATTTGGATTCAATGAACCAAAATTTTAATTTGAATTTGGAGATAAGATGTCAGTTATGTTTCATTGAAAATTGTGCAAATTTGTAGAAACACCATAAGTAATCAATTACAGAATCCTTGTAATCGATTATTCCAGGGCAAAGTATGCCTCTGAGCTTAGTGTAATCGATTAATTCAAGTTCGTAATCGATTACTCCAGAGAGTTTTTACTTTGAAATAGCCCTTAAGCATCAAATAATCGATTAATATGCAAGCTTAATCAATTATTCCAAAGAGTTTTTAACTCAAAATTGTCTTCAAACATTAAGTAATCGATTAATATGCAAGGGTAATCAATTACTCTAGAGAGTTTTTCACTCAAAATTGCCTTTAGGTATCATGTAATTGATTAATATGAAGGGGTAATCGATTACTCCAGAGATTTTTTCACTCAAAATTGCCTTTAAATATCAAATAATCGATTAATACGCATAGTAATCAATTAAAATAGACAATTATGCAACATGAATAGTGTCATTAATCAGACTTCACATTTTAGCCAAATGTGATGTATTATGAATTGTAAGTTGAATTTCATGTAGTCAGACACATCATCAGCATGCTATCAGATATTAGATTCATCAAGAATACCTAGCATGTTTCTTAGAGCAAACAATCTATCTCTAGCAAGGGGTATAGTAAAAATATCAACCAATTGATTGTTTCTATCAATAAACTCAATTAAGCAATTACCCTTTTGAATGTGATATTTGAGAAAGTGATGTCTGATGTCTATATGCTTTGTCCTTAAGTGAATTATTGGATTCTTTGATAGGTTGATAGTACTTGTGTTGTGACATAGCAAAGGAATTTCTTTCAATTCAACACCAAAGTCTTGTATTTGTTGCTTTGTCCTCTTATGAAGGATTGACTAAGTAAAAAGTTGTTCAATCTTTCATACGAAGACCTAGGAGCTTGCTTTAATCCTGTAACACCCCGTATGCATCCGGTGTATTAACAATTACTTAATCAGATTAACGCGGTAATTAACGCGGTAATTAATTTAATAAAACCAAAGATTTTAAACAACGGAAGCGTTTTCCTTTCAAAATCATATTTCTTGATTCATTATGTATGGTACGTAACCTTAAATTAAATATAGGAATTCCAATACTCTATAGCCAGCCTCATCGATCCAAATAACATAAAGAACGATAGATACATCAACAATATCTACACAAATATATCAGGAGAATAAACCACATGTATATACATATACATCATCAAAGACACTTCCTATGTCGATACAAAAGAATAAGCACCAAGTGCCATGATCTCACAGATCACTACCTCACACGAGGGTACAAAATACAGAATATCAGTACATCATAAACATAATCAGAGTCCACAATATGTGTACACACACATCTTCCCTCGCAGGGGTACAAAATACATCAAAATAAAAGAGTGAGCCACAATGCTCTCCTCACACTGCCAAGCAGCTGCACAGAGTCTGTCCCTACCGGAGCCTCCCGCCCTGGGACCCATCATCTCTGCCAGATGTATCACCTGCAAAATAATCCCCACACACTGGGTGAAATACAATCTGTTCTGCTTGTGAGAAACAGAATGTACCCAGTAAGGTTTACTAGGATTTTGCTATGGGATCAAGCTCTCCCTCTATGAAGATGCTTATAGAGATGAAACACCCTCGAGAGGATGATCACTGCTGAAAACAATACAAGTGGTGTGCTGTGTGTGTAGTGTAAATGGAAAAAAGAGAGTCAGAATTGTTGTGTACCTTTCACCACGATTACTGCTGTATTTATAGGACAATACCTGGATTCTGTTGGTTAAGGCCCATTATCTTTGACCGAGATATTGGGATATTCGTTTTATCTTTCTGTTGCAATATTTGTTATATCTTATCATCTTATTGGATAAAATGTGGGACAATTGAGGATTTAAATATTTGAAATAAAGGTGGTGGGCTTTATCCGTAACAGATGCCCCTCAGCCCGGTTATCTAGTATTCTGGATGACCGGGATGTATTAACGGATAAGCCCACATCGTTTTGTTCTATATGCCGAGATATTGTTGCTCGCTCAATGCCGAGGTATGTGAAAATACAATGAATACCTAATCCAATAAACCAAGAGGGGGGTGAATTGGTTTTTTGCCCCTTTTTAAACTTTTCTTGCAAATCAAACCTCAGCGGAAGAATTAATTTGGATCGTATCTTAAATAAAAAAAACAATTTTAGAAAACAATTTTCTTCTCCAATCAATTAACTCTTGTGTTGAAT
>QARZ01039762.1:2132-33147 GCA_013407115.1 Glycine latifolia
GGAGAAGAATGAGGTTGACCTCTGCGTTGGTAATGGAGCAAGAGTTGCTGCTCAAGCTGTTGGAGATATAGACCTCATTTTGCCTACGGGCCTTTTATTGCATTTGAATAATTGCCTTTATGTTCTGGGCATTTCTAGAAACATTATTTCAATTTCTTGTTTAGAATGAGATGGTTTTTCTTTTACTATTAGGGATGGTACATTTTCTGTCATTATGAATGATATGGTTTATGCTACTGCTTCTTTGGTAAATGGCTTATATGTTTTAGAAACGGGAACAGAAATTCTCAATATGAATATGAAACGACCTAGGACAGATAATCAATCTTATCTGTGGCACTGTAGACTAGGGCACATAAACGAAACAAGATTGCCTAGGATGCATGAGAATGGATACCTAGATTCCATGGATTTGGAATCCTATGGACAATGTGAATCTTGTCTATATGGGAAAATGACTCGTCACAAGCCCAAAGGGCTTAAGAGTCATAGGATTAGTGAGTTATTAGAACTCATTCACTCTGATGTTTGTGGCCCAATGTCTATAGAGGCTAGAGGAGGATACTCCTATTTCATTACCTTTACAGATGATAAATCGAGATTTGGGTATGTTTATCTGATGAGATATCAATCCGAGGCCTTTGAAAAGTTCAAGGAGTATAGAAATGAAGTGGAGAAACAGCGTGGAAAAATGATTAAGACATTACGATCAGATCGTGGTGGTGAATATCTGAGCCATGAGTTTCAGGATTATCTGAGAGAGAATGGAATTCTCTCGCAGCTTACTGCACCTTACACACCACACCAAAATGGTGTTTCCGAAAGGAGAAACAGAACCTTGTTAGACATGATCAGGTCTATGATGAGTGAGACTCAACTTCCAAAATCGTTTTGGGGATATGCCTTAGACACGGCAGAATACCTTCTAAATAGGGTACTGTCTAAATCTGTTCAGACCACTCCATATGATATATGGAATGGTAAGAGACCCAACCTGAGTTATCTTAGAGTATGGGGATCGCCAGCATATGTCAAATCGTTGACATCAGACAAGTTTAGCGCTAAAAGCACTAAATGTCTATTTGTGGGGTATCCCAAAGGTACTAAGGGATACTACTTTTACTCATTGGACGAACACAAGGTGTTTGTGTCCAAAAACGCTGAATTCCTTGAGAAAGATTTACTCTCTCAAGGAGCCAGTGGGAGTAAAATTGATCTTGAAGAAGTTCAAGGACCACAAGAACATATTGAGGAACCCGAGTCTGCATCGCAGGCAACGTTCTCCAATGGAGAAGTAAACACATAACTTCGTAGGTCTACTAGGGTCATCCATCCACCTGAGAGGTATGGGTTTGTGATTTAGAATCAATAAACCGTAGAGGATAATGAACCAAGTAACTATGAGGAGGCAGTCAAGGACGTTGACTCCTCTAAATGGCTAAAAGCCATGAAATCTGACATAGATTTGATGTATCAAAACAATGTATGGACCTTGGTTCCACAACCGCAAGAAAAAATTCCTATCGGTAATAAGTGGGTCTTTAAGAGAAAGATTGATGCAAATGGCAACATTCAAACCTATAAAGCTAGGTTGGTTGTGAAAGGATATCGTCAAAGACAAGGTGTTGACTATGATGAGACTTTCTCACCCGTTGCCATGATCAAATCTATTAGGATCATGCTTGCCATAGCAGCATATCACGACTATGAGATTTGGCAAATGGATGTCAAGACTACTTTCTTGAAGGAGGAAGTGTACATTACACAACCTGAAGGTTTTGAATCCAAAGGCCAAGAACATATGGTATGCAAGCTGCAGAGGTCGATATATGGGCTAAAACAAGCATCACGAAGTTGGAATATTCATTTTGATGAAATCGTTAGGAGTAACGGATTCATTAAGAACGAGGATGAACATTGTGTTTACAAGAAGGATAGTGGGAGAAATGTTGTTTTCTTAGTACTCTGTGTAGACGACATACTACTAATAGGAAATGACATCCCCAAATTACAAACAACTAAAGACTGACTTTCAGAAAGCTTCACCATGAAGGATTTGGGAGAAGCAGCCTTTATACTTGGTATAAAGATCTATAGAGATAGATCTAAAAGGCTGCTAGGATTATCTCAATCCACGTATATTGACAAGATGCTAAGAAGGTTTAGCATGGAAGGGTCGAAAAGGGGTTTTCTTCCCGTCAGTTATGGGGTACATCTTTCCAAGGCTGTGTCCTAAATCACAGCCTGAGAAAGACCGCATGAGTGGAATTCCATACGCTTCGGCTATTGGGTCCATCATGTATGCCATGATATGTACAAGACCAGATGTCTCATATGCTTTGAGCAGTACAAGCAGATACCAGTCAGACCCTGGAGAGGGTCACTGGACAACAGTCAAGACCATTCTTAAGTACTTGAGAAGAACTAAGGATGCGTTTCTGGTTTATGGTGGGGTAGATGAACTTTCAGTGAAAGGATTCACTGACGCCAGCTTTCAGAGTGACAAAAATGACTGCAAGTCACAGTCAGGGTTCGTATTCACCTTAAATGGTGGGCCAGTATCTTGGAAGAGTTCTAAGCAGGAGACTACAGCAGATTCTACGATAGAAGCTAAGTACATAACCGCTTCAGAAGTAGCCAAGGAGGCCGTCTGGATCAAGAAGTTCATATCTGAACTACGGGTGGTTCCAAGCGTGGATGAGCCCATACAGTTGTATTGTGACAACACTGGAGCCATTGTGCAGTCAAAGGAACCTAGGTCTCATCAAAGATCTAAGCACGTGCTCCGCAAATATCACCTGATTAGAGAGATCATTGATAGGATGGATGTAAAGATGGATTATATTCCCACGGATGATAACCTAGCCGACTCTCTGACAAAGGCTGTTTCTCAGAGAAAACATGATAGCCATTATGAGGCTTTGGGTTTACGACTTAGGTCTGATTGGCTCTAGGCCAAGTGGGAGATTATTAGTATATGGATGTCCTAGAGACAATCTTTTCATTAGATTAGGACATACATGTACTTTTCAATATTGTCATAAATAAATTATAAGCGCTTTTTATCTTGTTTCATATTTTGTCTCGATATCATTATTAATATATGAGTAACTGGATAAAACCCTTGGAATAGAATAGGTATCTCTTGAGTATCAGTGATGGGATCACGATCATGAGGATTCAAGGATACCAGATGTCTACTTCTAAATTTTAAGTTCCTAGTCTAGAGACACTGAGAATGGGGATCAGTGATCTCGGATAAGACTAGCACGACTTATCTACTTGTATGCAGATACAAGGTAAAGACCTCATGAGCTACAGACATGGAGATGTCTTAGCTAAAGTCGTGGGTGGACCTATAAGGGTATAGTTCGCACTGAACGGACCCACAAAGAGACTCTATGAGGAAATCTCACAGATAGTATCATTAGAGTAGTCTCTTATTATTTGGGTGTGTCTTTCCTTAGACCAGAAGTTTTCACCTAGACTGTGTTCTAGAAGACATGCTTTGATTGTATACCTCGTCTACCTGAAACATGGAGACACATAGGTATACCTTTGTGCATGTACTGAAAGAACACGAGTCTAGGGTGACTAGCTGAAGGAATTCGTCAAATCTTTGTAAGAGATTAGGTTATCTGTAAATCGGAGAAATCGGGATGACATTTATGGGACTCGGGAATCTATGCATAGTAAAAGAAATCATGAGATGATTTGCCTTTAGAGTCAGTAAAATTGGAGACTCCCTATTTCGTATTAAAGCTTACCCTAGACCGCAAGGGATGATACGTTTCCTTACCCTAGGTTTTATGGGAAGGTAACCGAGACGAAAGGAAATACATACGGAAACCAAATAGATTTAATAGGATGATCTTGTCATTTACCTAACTAGTTCTGGGGCAACAAAGCATTGCTAGTGCTCTGTGTTGTCATTAAATGGGTAGTGGCATTGTTGGGCCCAAACTCATTTATGTCAGTAGCTATGTTGGGCCTAATGGGTCACACACTAACACTTTATTGTCATGACATTATAGCATTAAAGAGAGAGGGGCACATGAATGGAGTTAATGAGCTTGGATAGTCCAAGACATTATTAATTAATTTAAATAGTTAAATTAATTATCTAATATTTAAATTTGATAATTTAAATTTTGAATTTAAACATGAATTAACTATAGTAGTTAGTTTCATATCAAAAGGAGAAGATAAGAGCTAGATTTGAATTTGAATTCAACTAGCATCTTATCATGATCATGTCCTAGATTTTAGGAAGAAGTTTGAGGGCTGATTATGGGGCTTACATACGGCTGATATTTAATTATTATTTGGCAAAATAATTCCCAAGTAATTGACTTGGTCTTAGGAGGATATGATAAGAGGTTGTTGGCAATTTTTGAAATACAACAACTCTATCTTTTCTTCACGTGTGGGATGCTTCATAATCAGATTTTTTGGTTAAAAAAAATTTGACTCAAACTCTTCTATAAATTGTGTTCTTGTGATCATAGTTCTCCAATTTGTTTTTTTAAAAAATAAAACCTATCTATCTTCCTCCCTTTTCACGTGCCCCTTTGTGTGAGTTTTGACTGAAAATTCAGCCACCAATATCATCTATTGGTGAGTCTCTTAGATAAGTAAAAACACTTTAAAACCTAACCTTCTTCCTCTCCATTGGTGTTCCTAGCTTGCCTCCTTTGGTGTTTGTTGGTGGCCTTCAAGAAGTGTCATTGAGTCTTGACAAGAAGTGGTGTGGATCAACATTAGAGGGCTTGTATCTTCAAGCCTATCATTGATCATCAAGTTTCGAATTATACAAGGTAACATCTATGTCTTAAAGAATGATTCTTGTGTGGTATGTGTGTTTCCGCTTGAAAAATTTTTGTTTTCTTCTCACATGCCTTCGGGCTTCATGGCCCCAATCTTACACACTTGATGATTCAGAAGTTGTTGATTCATTTTCTTCCCAAGCTATGTAGGCTTTCTTGGGCTTTCTTTCTTTCTTCACCTTGTTTTCACTTTGTTGCTTCTTCAAGAATATTGTGCATTCAGATTTGATATGGCCAGGTTTGCCACATTCAAAGCAAGTGAAATTGTTGTCACTTCTTTTGTTGGTGCTATTGTTGTTCTTTATGAATTTCCTGATCTTATTTCTCCTTAAGAATTTACTGAACTTTTTGGCAATTAAGTTCATGTTGTCTTCATCATCTTCTTCACTTGAATCTTCCACCTTTTCCATTTTTGAGGATGCAGCTTTTAAGGCTATACTTTTGTGTTTCTTTTCTGCATCTTCAGAATTGGTTAGTTGTGACATTTCAAGCTCATATTCAAGTAGCTTACCAAATAGTGCAGCCATTGACATTTTGGAGAGGTCTTTTGATTCTTTGATTGCTGTCACCTTTGGTTGCCATGGTCTTGTAAGGCACTTTAGAATTTTGATATTCAGCTGTTCAACGTCAAATATCTTTCCAAGACCAAGAAGATGATTTACTATATGAGTGAACCTTGTTTGAAACTGAGATATGTTTTCTGTGGGATTCATCTTGAACATCTCATACTCATGTATTAAGGCATGTTTCCTTGATCTTCTAACTTTATCAGTACCTTCATGAGCTATCTCCAGCATCTCCCACATTTCCTTTGCACTATTGCACCTAACTGTTCTAAAGAATTCATCAGAAGAAAGTGCAGAAGTAATCATATTCTTAGCTTTAAAATCATATTGAACAACTCTCTTTTCAGCATCATTCATTTCATCCCATTCTTTGGGAATTATATCATTGTCAACAGTTTTAGTAGGAATCACAGGACCTTTTTCTATTGCATTCCAAGCACCTGGGTCATTTGATTGAATAAAGATTTTTATTCTATTTTTCCAAAAACTGAAGTGCTCTCCTTCAAACATTGGAGGACGATTGAGGGAGGCACCCTCCTTGAAGGTAATTTGTGAGGTATTCATTTTCTTTTTAAAGAAGATAGTGATCTTGAATAACTCTCAAGAACTAGCTCTTGATACCAATTGAAAAACAATAGGAATACCCACAATTAACAAAGAAGGGGGGGTGAATTGGTTTATAACTTGGTCTTTTAAAATTTTCTTTTCTAAATCAGAGTTAGGATCTTAATCACTTTAAAACCAAGAAACCTTTAATTCAATCAATTCACTCAGCTCAAGGAATCAATGTCTCAAAACAGACCTTGTTGAGCAATGATAATAATTCAAAGAACCAATGAACAAGATAACCAAAAGAGATTAGAGAGTAGAGAATCAACACAAGAATTTATACTGGTTCACTTCTCAAGAGAAGCTACATCCAGTTTCTAATCAACACTAGATTAGAATTCCACTATTGAAAATTTCAGTTCTTACAAGCTTGATTACATTTACTCTTTATCAACCCTAGATAAAGAAAGGAAATCTAAAACCCTATTAGACACCTTAACAAGAATCAGAGAACACTACTCTGTTTTTCCCTAGAGAACACTACTCTAGTGCAAGCCTCAGGAACAAATTACAATAGCACCCAATTACAAAACAATTCAAAACAGAATTACACCCAAAGAAAATGGAGAGAAACAACCTGATGATCCAATGATTATGAATCCAAATGAATTACCAACAGTGTTGAATCATCTAATAAAACTTCAGAACTAGCTCTCTTATTCTTCTTTGAAGGACTCTTGCCCAAGTGATCAATCAAGAACTCATGTGATTTAAGAAGTGGGACAAGAGATTTGTATGCTCAGAAAAACTCTTTGAATCTTGGTGAAAGCTTGAAGGTAATCAGAAATTCGTAATTGACAAGTTGTAAAACAGAGCAAGCTTCACTCCTATTTATAATAAAACTTTCATAACTAACAGTAATCGATTAAACGTGCCAAATAATCGATTAAAATGCTTAAATAATCGATTAAATCACCACTTTAATCGATTAAAGTGTTCATGAGTTTTCTTGGTTTGAATAACGAGCAAAATAATCGATTAATATGAGGCGTAATCGATTATTCCAGTAGCACAGCATTTCATAAAAGCTTGTGTAATCGATTACGAGAATTGGTAATCGATTAAAGCAGTGCAACATGTTTTTTCTGAATGCATTGTGTAATCGATTACAATTTCTGGTAATCGATTATTGCAGTAGGACATGCTTTTCAAAAAGGCTTATGTAATCGATTACAGTAAATGGTGATCGATTAAACTAGTGCATTTTGCATTTTTCCAAAAACATCATGCTTTGATTCTTTGTTAAAACACTTAGGCACATGAATGATTAAATGCATGCAATGCAAGGATCAACAGATTGGACTCTTTAACACTTAATTTGATTTGCAATCTTCCAAGGCATTCCAAGGCATGTGAAAAAGCTCAAAACCATTCTTCAAGTCCTAAGCTTCAAGCTTTAAGATGCTCCCCCTATATCCAACAATCTTGGCCTGAGGAAACCTTTTGATTGGTAACATATTGGCTGAAGCTTGTATTAATTGTGCCAAAATTCTAAAAGTTACATGTGGTCAAGTCAAATTTTTTTCCAAATAGCTAGAAACTCTTAATCAGATGGGGTTCATTCATTGTATATTCTATACCAATCCACTAGTCCAAAAATTCTCATCTTTTAGTATGTTAAACTAAACTTGCTAAACTTTATAAAAAGTTATCACATGCCATATTTGGAGTTATAAAACTCTTGCTATAGCATTTGTAAAACTAGACTCCAAAGCTGCCAGCGAATTCAACTTAGGACAATGACATCTCTTAGTATTTTTGTTACTGCAGGCAGTATACATTCTAGATTTAGCTGAAATTTTTATATGTTATAGTTGACATCTAGGTCTATAATTCCTTATATCATACACCTAATTTGTATAAGAAATGAGAGAGATATAATTTTTTTAATATGGGTGGCAAAAACTGTTTTTGAGTGTGGACAGTTTTGAGAAACTTGTGTTAAAAAAAAATTCTATCTTACTCTTCTTGTATCCAAATATCATCACACTTCCATAATTCAATCATAAATATAAACTCAAGATATAATTTTGAGGATGTTACATTTCACCCCCTCTAAAAAGAAAATTTTACCCTCAAAATTTGTAAATACCACCTGTAAACAGTTCAGGGTACTTCTTTCTCATCTCTGATTCTAACTCCCAGGTATATTCTTCCAAACGTCCTTGTCCCCATGCCACTTTTACCAATGATACAGACTTATTCCTTAATTGTTTTATTTCTCTATCCAAAATTCTTGTCAGGGATAAGCTCTTAGTTAAATTATCTTTTAACTGTATTGATTCAGACTCTAGAACATGACTCGGGTCAAAAATATATTTACAGAGTTGAGAGACATAAAAAACATTATGAAGGTTTGAGAGATTTGGTGATAAAGCTATTTGATAAGCTAGTTTACCTATTCTTTTTAGAATTTGAAAAGGACCAATGAAACGAGGACTCAACTTTTTAACCTTTATTGCTCGTCCTAGTCCTGTAATTGGAGTAACTTTAAGAAAAACATGTTCTCCTTCTTGAAATTCTAAAGGTTTTCTTCTTTTATCAGCATAATGTTTTTGTCTATTCTGAGCTATTACCAATTTCTCCCTAATCTTCTTTATTTGCTCCGTGGTTTGAGTTACCAGGTCTGGACCCAAGAGACTTGCTTCCCCAGATTCATACCAACATAAAGGAGACTGACACTTCCTACCATACAGAGCTTCAAATTGAGCCATTCCTATGCTTGTATGATAACTATTATTGTAAGCAAACTCTGCTAATCGCAAATATTTCTCCCAAGAACCCTGTTGGTCTATCACACAAGCTCTCAACATGTCTTTTAGGGTTTGTATGGTTCTTTCTGTTTGTCCATCTATTTGGGGATGATAAGCAGTACTTAAACATAACTTGGTTCCAAAGGATTTTTGTAATGCTCCCCAAAACCTATAAGTAAAATGGGGGTCTCCATCAGAAATCAAAGTGGAAGGTACACCATGCAATCTAACTATTTCCTGTATATACAATTGAGCTAATCTCTCTAATGAATAAGAAATCTTAATAGGTATAAAATGAGCTGACTTAGTAAGTCTATTTACAATGACCCAAATTAAGTCGTGACAAGAAACAATTCTAGGTAATCCTACGACAAAATCCATAGATATACTCTCTCACTTCCACTGAGGAATTTCTAAAGGTTGCAAAGTGCCAGAAGGTTTCTGATGTTCTATTTTTACCTTTTGACATACTAAGCACTTTCCTACAAACTCCGCTATATCCTTTTTACACCAGGCCACCAGAATATTTTTTTCAAATCTTGATTCATCTTAGTAACTCCAGGATGCATTGTAAAGTTACTTTTGTGAGCTTCGCTAAAAAATTTCTCTCCTAATCTATCACTCTTGGGTACACATATTCTCTTTTGATAAGTCCACAACCCATCGTTCTTTACCTCAAAATCCTGCAATTTTCCCTCTTGGACTTGAGTTAAAATTTGTTGAAAATCTAAATCTCTCTGCTGTCCTAGCCTAATGTGCTCTTTGAAATCACTAGTGATTTGTATTTGACTCAAAATGATGCTTTTAGAATTAATAGAAAATCCCAAATTAAGATTTTTAAAATTCTCTATTAATTACATTTTCTTTATCATCATCCTAGATACATGCAAAGATTTTCTACTTAATGCATCAGCTACTACATTAGCCTTTCCTAGATGATTTTTAACTCAGTCATAATCCTTAAGAAATTCAACCCATCTTCTCTGCCTCATGTTCAATTCTTTTTGGTCAAAGAGGTACTTGAGACTCTTATGATCTGAAAAGACTTCAAATCTTACTCCATATAAATAATGTCTCCAGATCTTTAAGGCAAAAACTATAGCTGCTAATTCTTGATCATGGGTTGGGTAATTTGATTTCATGGGGTCTCAACTGTCTAGATGCATATGCTACCACATTCCCATTTTGCATCAACGCACAACCTAGACCTTTCTTTGAAGCATCACAATACACTTCAAATGCAACATGAGGATTTGGCAACACTAACACTAGAGTACTAGTTAATCTTCTTTTTAGTTCTAGAAAACTTTTCTCACATTCTGATGACCATACAAAAGGCACATTTTTCCTAGTCAAGCTAGTCAGAGGTAAAGCTACTTGTGAAAATCCTTTAATAAACCTCCTATAATAACCAACTAATCCTAGAAAACTCCTAATCTCAGTTATTGTGGTTGGTCTCTCCCAATCCACTAAAATTTCTTCTTTAGAAACATGACCTAAAAATTTCACTTCCTTGGCCCAAAATTCACACTTAGATAATTTAGCATACAACTTCTTTTCTCTAAGTGTCTGCAATACTATTCTAAGATGCTTTTCATGCTCTTTTTCTGATTTTGAATAAACAAGTATATCATCTATAAAAACTACTACAAACTTATCTAGATAACATCTAAATATTCTATGCATGTAATCCATAAAAACTGCTGGAGCATTAGTTAATCCAAAAGACATCACTAAATACTCATAATGCCCATATCTAGTTCTAAATGCAATTTTAGGAATATCTTCTTTCTTAACTCTAATTTGATGGTATCCTGACCTATGATCAATCTTAGAAAATACTGTTGCTCCTCTCAGCTGGTCCATAAGATCATCTATCCTAAGCAATGGATACTTATTTTTAATGGTTATCTTATGAAGCTGTCTATAATCTACACAGAGCCTCATTCCCCCATCTTTCTTTTTCACTAGCAAAACTGGAGCTCCCCAGGGTGAAACACTAGGTCTAATAAATTTCTTCTCCAACAACTCCTCTAGTTGCTTTTTCAATTCTTCCAATTCTAGAGGGGACATTCTATAAGGTGCCATGGATATTGGTCCAGATCCAGGAATTAGGTCGATAGAAAATTCTATTTCCCTTTCTGGAGGTATCCCTGGTATCTCATCTAGAAATTCTCTTACCACAGGTATATTAGAGAGTTCATCAGTTGACTCAGCTACATTAGCTGATAAAAGAACATACCCTTGAATTTCATTCTTACTGGAATAGGAAACAATGGAGTTTAAATACAGACACTGGGATTGACTGTTTTATGAGATTTCTGAAGGTAAAACAATAGTTTTATTTGAATAGTCCAACAACACATGGTTAGCAGCAAGCCAATCCATACCCAAAATAACACTAAACCCAGTCAAAGAAAGACAAATCAAATTTGCAGAAAAAGATTTATGATCAATTTGAAAAGCACAATTAAGACAAATTTGACAAGTAGTAATAGCTTTACCAGTAAGAGTGGAAACTAAAAGATCATAAGGTAATTGAGATAAAGGTAACCCTAATTGTATAGCAGTGTCATAAGAAATGAAAGAGTGAGTAGCACCTGAATCATATAATGCAATTAAAATTGTATTTTTAATTCTGCACTTACCCTCGATGAGATATTCAGATTGAGATGCCTCTGCTGCATTCATGGTAAAAATCCTTCCAGTCTGTTGAGGACGTGTGGTGTCTTGGGGCTTTTCATTCCTTCAATTGCTAGCATAGTGTCTCATATTTCCACATCTGTAACACTGAGCATTCCTGCGACAGTGCTATGCCAGGTGTCTTGTCATTCCACACTAGGAACATGTGAGTTGAGCTATAGGGCATGGCCTATCTCCATGGATCTTGTGACATTTGTCACACTCCCTGCTTGAACCTTGCCCTGTCTGAAATTTTCTTTGCTGAAACTTATTCTTAAATTTAAAAGGCTGGGGGCCTAATTTCTTCTTAAAATTATTACTCGACTCTCTTTTCTGAGCAGACCTCCTTTATACTCTTCTATTGTTCTACACTTATTTATCAGAATACCAAACTCCCTAATTTCTAGGGGTCCCACTACTTCCAACATATCTTCCCTCAGTCCCCCTTCAAACTTCATGCACTTCCAGTGCTCATCAGGGTTATACTGATAGATAGAGGAAAATTTAATTAATTCTTCAAATTTATAAATTTATTTAGACACACTACTATTAGCTTCTTGAAGCCTCAAAAATTCGAGCTCTTTAGCATTCCTTACTGATATGAGAAAATACTTACCATAGAATGTTGTCTTAAACACCTCCCATGAGATCTCTACTCCATTACCTGCCAAGATTTGCTTGTGACTGTTCCACCAATACTCAGCATCAAATTGTAACATATAAGTAGAATAAGTTACTTTCTGCTGGTCAGAACAATCTAATACAGTAAATATCTTTTCTATTTCTCTAACCCATTCTTCAGCCATATCTGGATTAAATGTTCCCTTAAATACGGGTGGATTAGACTTTTTAAACTCAACAAACTTATGATATTCTAAATCAGTCCCCTACCTCCTATTATTTGAAACAAGGATGAACACACACAATTAACAAAGAAGGGGGTGGATTGGTTAAAACCTTAGACTTTAAAAAAGCTTTGAAAAACCAGCAACGGAATTTAGATAGTATCACAAATTTTACTTTGTGCAAACTTTAGTTTTCAATCAATCAAGACTCACCCTTCACCTTAAGCAATTCCAAAAAGTATTTATGTTGATCTTGAAAGAGAATAACCACAAGACAAGTTAGATTCAAATAACAAGAGTTAGAAACAAGAATAACACCAAATCTATACTGGTTCACCCCTCAAATGAGAAGCTACATCCAGTGTCTTCTAACCAAAACTAATTAGAGTTATACTAAATCAAAAATGTGTTCTTTACAAGCTATTACAAGTGATTACCTTTATCAAACCTAGATAAAGAACCTGAAATCTAACATCCTATTAGACTTCTAATCACAAAGAACAAGAGAACACTACTATGTTTTTTCCCTCTA
Source organism: Glycine latifolia (assembly GCA_013407115.1). Lineage (NCBI taxonomy): Eukaryota > Viridiplantae > Streptophyta > Magnoliopsida > Fabales > Fabaceae > Glycine > Glycine latifolia. Next base: position 14,946 of record QARZ01039762.1, read on the forward strand.
GTGAACAATACTCTAGAACAGCTCTAAAGAAACCTCTTTGATCTTAGTACTTACAAAATTAAAAGATACAAATCAAATCAGTGTAAAAGTTTAAGAGAGATACAACCTTATGATCCTCAGTAGATGAGTGAATGAGTTTTACCAATCAATTCAGGTTGTATGAATGCAAATGATGAAAACCAGCTCTCTTGAAAATTCTTGTTGAATCTTGTTTAAAGCACATCATCAATGAAGCATGTGTTCTTGTGATTTGAAACAAGATGTATGACACTCAGAAAAAATGTCTTTCTTGAACCTTGAAAGCTTTGGGATTATTGGAAAATTCGTAAACTCGGATTACTTGACTTGTTACAAAAGCACACACCCAATAGCTTTATATAGAAAACAGATTTAACTGCTTGTAATCAATTAATACATTATGGTAATCGATTATTTTAACAACTGTAATTGATTAATATGCCAAATAATCGATTAAAGTGTTCTTGAGACAATTTGGAAAAATGTTAAGAACAATGTAATCAATTAAAATGTCTTGTAATCGATTAAGGCAGTCGGTGTCACTTTTAAAACAAGCCTATGTAATCAATTACGATTAGTGCTAATCGATTAAGGCAGTCCAGCATGATTTTTGAAATAAGCCTATGTAATTGATTATGGTTAAGTGGTAATCGATTAAGGTAGTACTACATGACTTTGTGTATTGTGCTATATAATCAATTACGAGTGAATGGTAATCAATTAAAGTGTTCTTCAAGGCTTTTTAATAGATTACACAAACTGGTAATCAATTAAAGCAATGCACAAAAGTTTTCCCAAAAACTTAAGCCATGAACAACTTCTTTCTAAATGCAACCATGTAACCTTATATGCTTTTCTTAAATCATGAATGCATGTATGTGATTATGCTTATGCAATGCATGGATCACAAGATAAACCCTCTTGAACAACTTAACAAATTACAAATGCCTTCAATTAAGAGGCATGACAAAAAGCTAAAATCCTTTAAGCAAAGGGCTTCATCCTTGACTTGATCTTCTTCCCAACTCCCCCTATTTCCAGCATTATTATCTTGACTAAAGTTATTTTCATTATCATGATTATTATTATTATTATTATTATTATTATTATTATTATTATTATAGTTCTGTTGCACCATCATTTGAGTAGTTGCCGTAGCTTGTTGACTTGCTGCAGTCGCTTGTTTACTTGCAGCAGCCGCTTGCTCTTGCATAGCTGCTAGCATTTCATGAATAATCTTTATTTCCTCAAAATTGCTGCCAGCTTGTGTTGCTGCTCTTCCTTTTGTTCTTCTAGTAGCCATGAATTACTATTCACTTTCACAAAAATACTGAGGTGATCAGGCTCAATATAAAGTAAAGTGCGTCAGAATTCAACAAACACAAACAATCACACATAAACATTCACACTCAAAGTACACAGAAAAACATACTTAGTCCATGCCCCTTAGGCTCTAACAGGATTAACCGCTCTGATACCAAAATTGTAATGACCTAATTTATTTCTAGATAATTTTTATTACTATTTCCTTTTAAAGAACATATATTAGTAAGAAATTCTAAAATGTATAAATTATAAAAGTTGTTAAACCAATATATATTATATGTAGCCACAGTTCCTTGTTACAAAAGTCATTCTTATCAGTTACCAAGTTTTTAACATAACACTAGAACATAAACTACTAAGAAACTCCTTAGTCACCCTAGTTATGGTCCTTATTTATTTACATACACATGTAACCCATTTCTTTATTTCAGAAGTTTCCTCTGAGGCTCTCTTCATCACTAACCAAATTAATTGGCTCCATTGGTGAGTCGGGATATGCAGGAGCAAATTGTAGAAAAGGGTCATTTGGGTTGAATAGACCATTAAGGACAGAAACTGGGAAGTGTGTACCAAAGTAAATATATGCACGAATGACTGGGTGCATAGTTACAACGTAGTAGTTCATTTCTTCATCTATATGCCAACCCAAATCTAACGCATCAAGGAAGATGATTATTGAAGCCATCTAAAAAAATGAAACAAATCTTGTGGGAAATAAAATTTCTCAATAAGCAAAACTAAACCACTGATAATAGATGTTGTATCGCTTCAAAACAATTAAAATACGCTAATTATGTAGCACAGGATTAACCTAGGTTGACTCAGACACAATCAATATGGTTCCAACTTCAATTCACTAGTAAATAATAAGGGGATTTTTATCGAAAAGTTTGCATGCGATAAACAGATTAAAAAGCATCAATCCAATCCACCAAACCAAGCAATGCGAATTATCATAGTTCTCAGATAATGATATTGTTATGAAAGTTTATGGAATTTCATTAGAAGCAGTTCAATTGAATTAACCCCTAAATTAATTGAAACCACAAACCTAATTGAAATATCATCCAAATAATCTATGATTAAAAGTTGAAATTAGGAAATGAATCCATAACCTAATCCCTTTTCAATCCTAAACACATTCATAATCATGAAAATCGACTACAGGATTGAAGAAGAAAATGAACATTCATACAGAAATTGAAATACCAAACCAGAACTCAAATTCTCCTTGCTTAGGCTGGATCCTTAGATTGATTGATTATTTAGCCTTCCATGATCATCATCAATGTAAGCCCCACAAAATTAGTGCAAGAAAATGAAAGAATAGAAATGAAAATGAAGAACAATGAAGAACAGTTGAGAAAAAACAAGAGAAAGGGTTTTAATTCTAAAAACTTCTAAAAGTCACTACAAAATATGTTTGTGCTAAAATGAAGTGTGTCCATCCAAATAACTACAATCACTAAAATATAGTGCCTGAGTCAGTAGGAAAGGATGGGCCATAATTAAGTCCAACTAATCAAACTAATTACTAATTACACCAATTCGCAGCCCAAAATTCAAGTGCAGTGGTTCTGACTTCTAAGCCTAAAATGACCCTCAAAATGATAGAATTGGCCTCATCTTATATCTGACAAACTTGTAGATCTTTTCCTTATCTTTCTAGGGACTACTCATATGCGCCATTTGGAGTTTTATAGAGCTCTCTAGGTCCTGTACAAGGAAGATAGGTTAAGTAAGCAAAACTCCGAAAACTTGTTTGCCTAAGGCAAAAACTGAATTAGAATGGGAAAATAAAAGTCCAAGAGAAGTCAAATAAGCTAAGAAGAATAGAAAAATATTAAACTAAAAATACTCAATCAAAATACCCCACTTAAACTTTTGCACTTCTGGGCAAAACTAAAAGAAAGACTAAGAGAAAAATTCAAATTAAAGTAAACCACAAACTAAAAGATAGGTAAGAATAAGGCACACAAATTTTTCAATGGATCCGAACAATGCATAAAAGTGAGAAAGATGAAAAATGGAAGAATGATATTAAGGTTTCAAATAATCCATGAACACATGATCACAAAGTGCAAAGTGAAAAAGTAGTCAAGTTAAAGTTAAGAATGAACCAAGGTGATAGAAATCTCTCAAAGAGCAACACTCAACCTCTTCTAATGTGTATGGGCTTATGTTTACACTCAAACACCACATGTAACTAACACATCCAAATTTTGACAAGACTCTAATTCATTCAACTTGAAATACACATGCGTTAAAAGATCAAAAGGACTTTATTGGCTTGTAATGTATGGCTTAGGTAAAGGGTGGATAAGAAAAGAATATTTAAGCTAAAACTAAGAGAAAAAAGGGGCAATGGAGAGTAAGCTAACAAGTAAAAAGAGGGGTAGAAACAAAGAACTTATAAGGATGAAAATGAATCACAACAACTTTTATTGCATTTTCTTTTTCTTTGCTTTTCTTTTCTTTGTTTATACATTTTTTTCTTTGAACTTTTGCTTTGTCAACTCTTTCTTTTCTTTTCTAAATCCAAACAAAATAAAATTACCCCACACTTGTTTGAAACCCACTCCCAAAACAATTCCAAGGCCCATTTTCTCCCTAAAGTTAGGATAACTTGGTTTTCCATTTTTCAGCTTATAATGAGCTACACAAGAAAGAAAAGATTAAAGGCTCAAAAGGGTAGCAATGGATATCAATGCAAGTATAGTTTATTTGGCTAGTGGATAAAAGAAAGAAGGCCTAAATCATCTCAATCAAAGCATGTGCAACAAGGAATGTAAAAAAAAGGCAAGACAAAACATAGAATAATCTCGCACAAGGGTGAAATCACGCATGAAAGAACATGAATGAAATAATGTGATTCATCCACAAAGGCCCAAAAACTCACAAGGCATAATTCTATCACACATGATCCATCTTAAATTCTATTTCTCAAGCCTACTTATCACTTCAACAATTGCAACAATGATTCACATCAAACATGAAACCTTTCAATCCAACAAAAATTAGTACATTTCTCACAAATTATACAAGTTAGAAATCCTATGAAAAACATGAAAAAGTGCCTAAATTCTAATTTTTATTTTCTGAATGTAAAAGCAGAATAACAACCAGATAGAACAAAACAAAACAAATACAGCAAAACAATAATAGAAACAGTAACAAAAACAGACAGAAATAAAAACAAACAGAAACAAAAAACAGAACATAGACAGATAAAACAGAAAATAGACTCAAAAATTAAAACAGACAGAATGTAAAAACAGAAACAGAAACAAAAAATAAACAAAAATAGTAAACAACAAACAAATTTTGTAATCCTTCACCCCACACTTGAAAGCACACTGTCCTCAATGTAAGCATGCAATGAGATGCAAACAAAGAGACAACAAATAAAAGAACGGAAAAGGAAACTCCCCAAATATCATTCAAGGCACATCATCACATAGAATTGGCAAGACAAAGAGAGGTCTGCCACAAGCTCCTCCTCCATTAGTGGGCTATCATGAAGTAGCTTGAGTTGGTGACCATTCACTTTGAAGACCTTGCCGATAATTTCATTTTTAATCTCAACTGCACCTTGGGGAAAAACATTAGTAATAACAAAAAGTCCATCCCATGTAGATCGAAGTTTACTAGAAATAAGCTTGAGGCGAGAGTTAAACAATAACACTTTTTGGCCAATATGGAACTCCTTCCTAAGAATCCTAAAGTCATGAAATCTCTTCACTTTCTCCTAGTACATCTTGGAGTTCTCATAGGCTTTTAAGCAGATCTGTTCAAGTTCTTGCAATTGAAGCTTCCTTTCCATACTCGCTTCATCAAATGCCATGTTATAACTCTTCACCGCCCAATAAGCATGGTGCCAAAAGGTGGCATGACTTACCAAAAACCACCCTATAGGGAGACATCTCCAAAGGTGTTCAGTAAGCGGTCCTGTGAGCCCATAAAGCATCTTCAAGTAGCTTGCTCCAATCCTTCCTGTTAGGTTGCACTACCTTCTGTAACACTTGCTTTATCTCTTTGTTAAAAACTTCTGCTTGCCCATTAGTTTGGGGATGATAAGATATAGCAACTCTATGCATAACCCCATACTTCTGAAGAAAGGATGTCAATGACCTGTTACAGAAATGGCTCCCTTGGTCACTGATAATGGCTCTAGGCACATCAAACCTGCCAAAAATGTTGGATCTCACAAAATCCACAACAACTTTAGAATCATTAGTTCTAGTGGCCTTAGCTTTAACCCATCTAGAAACATAATCAACCACAAGCAAAATATATAAAAAAAAACCATGAGAAATAGGAAATGGACCCATAAAATCAATACCCCACACATAAAAAATCTCACAAAAAATAATGGGCTGTTGAGGCATCTCATGTCTATGTGTAATGGTTCCTCCTACTCTCTGACACTGCTCACAAGTGGTGGTAAAGTGATGAGCATCTCTAAACAAAGTGGGCCAATAGAACCCACAGTCCAATACCCTCCTAGCGGTCTGGTGAGGGCCAAAATGACCGCCAGTAGGTGTGTCATGACAAAACTGAAGAATAGACTGAATCTCATGATCTGGCACACACCTACAGATCACTTGATCACTACCAAACCTCCACAAATAAGGATCATCCCACACATAAAATTTAGCATCACTCTTAAGTTTATCTATTTTAAACCTAGATGCATGAGGTGGAACAACAGATACAACTATGAAATTCACAATGTCAGTAAACCAAAGGGTGATATGTGATAAATGCAAGTGCATTAAATGCTCATCAAGGAAATTATCCCTAATAGGAAAGGATTCAACAGGTCCCTCAATTCTGCTCAAATGATCAGCAACCAAGTTTTCCGCACTACTCCTGTCCTTAATCTCAATATCAATCTCTTGAAGAAGAAGCATCCACCTGATCAATATAGGTTTAGCATCAGGCTTCTTCAACAGGTACTTCAAAGCTGCATGGTCAGTAAAGACAGTGATATGAGAGCAAATCAAATAAGATCAGAATTTATCTAAAGCAAAAACAATAGCTAAAAGCTCCTTCTCCGTGGTGGTGTAGTTAACTTAGGATGCATCTAAAGTACGTGAAGCATAAGCAATGATATGGGATCATGTATCAACTCTCTGTGACAACAGAACCCTAAGTGCATAATTAGAGGCATCACACATGAGCTCAAAGGGAAGTTCCCAATTTGATGGCTGCATGATGGGAGAGGTCGTAAGCTTCTTCCTTAATTCCTCAAATGCCTCTTTGTAAGGCTGATCAATCATAAAGTCTACGTCCTTTTGGAGAAGCTTGGACAATGGCAATGCAATCTTGCTGAAATCCTGGATGAATCTCCTATAAAAGCCTGCATGTCCAAGAAAAGAACGCACTTGCATTACAGAAACAGGGTACGGTAAAGAAGCAATAACATCAATCTTAGCTTTATCGACCTCAAGACCTCTACTAGAGACTAAATGCCTTAAGACTATACCTTCATGTACCATAAAATGACATTTCTCAAAGTTAAGAACAAGGTTAGTCCCAATACATCGTTCAAGAACTCTAGAGAGGCTATCCAAACATGCATCAAAAGAAGAACCATAAATAGTGAAATCATCCATAAACACCTCCATGCAAACTCTCTAATAAATCAGAAAAGATACTCACCTTGCACCTTTGGAAGGTAGCAGGTGCGTTGCATAGGCCAAAAGGCATCCTAGTGTAGGCAAATGTGCCAAATGGACAGGTGAATGTTGTAACACCCCAAAATTCCATAACTATAGTTCAATAGATATTTATGAAAGTCTTAAGTTAGGAAAGATTTGATTATGTAGATGAAATATCAATTAGAGACATTATAGAAATGTTTGGGAAAAAATAACCATATTGCCCTTACCGTAAATTTGAAATGACAAACATGACCTTGAGGATAAAAGGACGATAATGCCCTTGGATATTTTTTAGGATTACAAAAGTGCCCCTAGATATTTTAGAAAGATATTTTAAGGTGAAAACTTACATAAATGCCCTTGGATATTTTGAAAATGACAAGAATACCCTTAGATATCTTGAATAGATATTTCTATGATGGAAATGACAATTATGCCCTAGGATGAAGGATGAATTTACCATAATGCCTTCAGGCCAGAAATGATCAGATATTCTTAGGGATCCTGTGAGAACCTAATGGAAATACAGAGATGGAAATACAGAATACTATTAGATAGCAGATTATCAAAATAAGTTGTGACAGAAAACCATAAGTGGAATTAGGTTTTTCTTAAGCATCTAATGGTATAAAAGGAAGAAAAACTTATGTTTCCATCCTTAGGTGTGAATAGCTCGTGAAGAACCATGTAGAAAGGAAGAGAATATTCATGAAAATCACTTATAAAAGTAAGCCATGTGATGAATACAAGTGTTAGGACACTTGTAAGGCACACAATAAAGATTCTTCCTCTAGCATTTAAGTAAAACTTGGAAAATAATGGTGAAACTTCATGATTTTGCCAACTCAAAGGGACATTTGAAAGGAGATTAAGAGAAGGCTTCATAAATTGGACAAGTGTCAAGACACTTGTATGGTGTAGATTTAGTTTAAGTAGACTTTTCTTAAAAAAACAAAAATCTTATCTTGTCTCCTTTGGTAGAACACGTGGACAGCCCTAGATGTTATTTCAACAATCCCAACGGTCAAAAGTTAGATATGTGAGATATTAGTGTACCTTTAAAATTTTAAAGAGATCCAACGGTTAACTAACGAGTTCAGAATTAGAATTTTACTAAAACGGGTTTTGGGGAAAATTCAAGAATGAAGAAAAGCACAAAATTTCCTTAAAACTTGGCTACTCCACGTGAAGAAGAGGAAATTGGTAAGGAGTGCTCTCCAAGACAAGCTATGGCACGCGTAATATCAAGATGAATGAAGAAGTGTTGAGAAGAATCAAGAAAATGGACACTTGGAGGGTGAGAAATGAATAGCCAATAGGAATAAAACCAATGGAAAGCTAAGCCATCATGACCTTGAGATATTTGTAACCAAAAATCAAGCTTAACCACCTTATATAAGATGGTGGGGACCGAAATTGGTGGCTGCCGAAGGGGAAGCTAACGTGCAAAAATCCATTCCAAAACACTCCCATTTCATCACTTTTCAATTCACCTTTTACCTAAAGCAAAACAAAGGCCTACATCCTTACTTCCTCACGTGAAGCACTAGGAGTACTAGAAGCAAGGCTATCCAATTGTAAAGAAGAAAGCAAGGTATGGGAAGTTTATGATAAATAAAGTTTGAATATTAATTATGTTAAGATTCTTAATTGTTTTCATAAAAAAGAAACTAAGCCTTGCATATTATGTGTTTGATGAAATGCCTCAAAGAGATAAAGATTGTTAAACGAATGATTATTTGAATAAGTGACTTGGTTTTAGCTTAATGAATGATTGTTTGAAGAAATAACTTGAAACTATATGTAGTATGACTATCTTTAAGAAAATAGTTGATTTGAATTGTAGTTACATAATGGAATGTTGTACTAAAATTTGGGTGTTTATATATTGTTCTATAAATCCTTGAGCATGTCTATTTTATGCTAGAATTATGTTGAAAGCATGCCTATCATATTGAACTTTATAAAAATTAATGTTAAATGTAGTTAAAGTATAGCTTTCTTTAAAGTAATCTATAAAGCCAAGCTTGCCTACCATGTGTTTGATGAAATTTTTCAAAGAGACAAAGATGATGGAAGTGTTGGAATCCTTGGGTTATTGAGTGTGTTGTGACTACTTATGGGTTTCAAGATGTCTTTTGAAGCTTTGTGATAAAGATAGTTTAATAATTGTTTGTTTGAATAAGTGCTTGAGTTTTATGCCTTGTCTTTGAAAAATTTATGGAGTTGAACTATGATTGTATGCTTGAGTGCTTTTATATAGTTTTATGTGATTGTTGGAAGAAGGTATATATGTTGTTTAATAAGCATATTCCATGAGTTTGCAAATATATTGAACTTTGACGCATATGAGATATAAAATAAAGAGTAATATTAACGAGAAAATATGAGATAAAAGAAAATCATTCATGCATGCATATACCTGACGGGGGTTAAACCGTGTGATTTACCTCAAGAGGAGGTGTGTCAGATAGCTTAACTGAGTCCATGCATTCAGACAAGAGGAATCTGAGCTGGGGGGTAGTTGAGACAGTGAGGACCACATCACCATGATGATCACATGGATGGAGGTGACCTTCCTATCGCGACACTGGGCTACCCTGACTGAATGGATAAGTTCGTACCACTGAGAGAGGGTGAGGCTATCTTGACTATGGTACCATTTGAGAAGATGTTGAGAAAGTCATGCATCATTTAAATAAAGATTCATGCATCATCCATGCATCTTATTTTATGAATGATATTATAATCATCTGTGTATATATTTTTATTCAAACTATGTTTGTCATAAACTTACCCTATTTTGTGTCTATGGTTGACACCTGCAATGACCTCAATTTATTTGAGCGAGCAGAGGAATAGTAAAGCAGTGGATAATTGTGAAGAGAAGATGATGAAGATATTTTGATGGATTGTATTTTATTACCGATGACGTATAATTTGTACTAGACTTTAGATCAGTTTGTATTTTATGTTGGCATGTATTTTGGGACTGTATGACAGACTATATTTTGGACTGTATTATATTATTATCAATAAACCGTGGTGAGGGAGAATTCGTTTATGAAATGAATGATTAGTAAAATTTGAAACAAGAAGAAAGGAATTTTCGTGAAAATTATAACTAAGAAAATTCTAAAGCAAGTGGAAAAGAAATTTCATTCAAAATCAATAAAATACAAGATAATAAAAGGAGGCGTTACAAATGTGGTCTTGTGTTGGCCCTCTGGTGCAATATGAATCTGTATGAAACCAGAAAAACCATCAAGAAAGCAATAATGTGATTTACCTGCCAACCTCTCCAGAACCTGGTAAATGAAGGGGAGAAGGAAATGGTCCTTGTGAGTTGCCTGGTTAAGTCTCCTGTAATCAATGCAAACTCGCCAACTATTTGGCTACTCTAGTCAGAATCAACTCATTATCCTGATTTTTTACAACAGTGATACCCGACTTCTTAGGGACCACCTGGACAGGTGAAACCCAAGTGCTATCTGAAATGGGATAGATAGATGATCCCTGCAGCTAGTCACTTCATCACTTCCTTCTCCACCACATCAAGAATAGTGGGATTTAGCCTCCTTTATGGCTGCCTCACCGGCCTAGAATCATCCTCCAAGAGTATCTGATGCATGCAGATGGAAGGATTTATTCCAGGAAGGTCAGCAAGTGTCCATCCAATGGCCTTTTTGTGGCCTCTCAAAACATGCAGTAACTTCTCTTCATGCTCAAGTGATAGGCTGCTGGATATCATGATTGGAAGCTACTGAGCATCATCTAAATATGCATATTTAAGGTGCTCAGGTAGTGACTTCAGCTCCAAAGAAGGTGGCTGAATGGTGGAAGGTTGGAAAGGTTGGTGGCTGAGGGAAGGGAGATAGGAGAATCAACACCGGTACCTATATCTGCAACACAATCAGAGTCAAGTGCGGAGGAAATCTCCGTACAAATACTACACACAACAGCAGAATCATCACAGGTACAATTACAAGAACCGAAATCAGAAAAATCAGAAAGTAAATAAGAAATATCTACACTATCTACTGCAACATCAATGATATCAAGAAGAAGGACAGAATGCTCCTCTACAGGATGTCTCATGGCCTCAAAAATGTTAAACGGGACAACGTCATCACCAAACTTCATGGAAAGAGTTCTTGCATACACATCAATTTTGGTCTTGCCTGTCAACAAGAATGGTCTCCCTAGGATCAATGTGGAACCATGGCTGGAAGACTCATTCTCCATATCCAGTATGTAAAAATCTACAGGAAAAATCAAATTATTAACTCATACCAGCATATCTTCAATAAGTCCAAGTGGAAGTGCAGCACTCCTGTTGGCTAAGTGAATGAAAACACCAGTGGTTTCAAATCACGAAGATGTAATGATCTGTAAATTGATGTGCGCATGACATTAATGGAGGCTCAAAGGTCACACATAACATCTACAAAAGTACAATCTCCAATGGTGCAAGGGACTGTGAATGTGCTAGGATCCTTGCACTTCTGTGGCAAGGTGGATAGTGGAATGACATCAACAGTTTTGCCCTGTATAAGTGTAGATACATTTCTGCCCACCTTTACTTGTTCATTTCCCTTCAGCTTCCTCTTGTGGGTGCAAAAATCCTTCAAAAATTTTGCATATTTTGGAATCTGTTTAATGGCATCCAAGAGGGGAATGTTGACTTCCACCCTCCTAAAAGTCTCAAGCAAATTAGAATCAAAATCCACTTTCTTTACAAAAATGGATCTATAAGGAAAAAGTAGAGGAATATGTGTTGGTGTAGAATCCGTTTTGGCACCATCATCAATTTTAGCACCAGCATTTGTGATGAGAATCCCCCTACCTTGATTCAATTTCGGACCAATTCTAGGTTGGAGTTCGCACACCAACAGAGCCAGAATCGTACTGTTATCTTTTATGTATTTCTCAGCCTACAGAACTCGGATTGGACTGATTCCAAAACGAGGTGAAAGAGGACTTTCTGAAATGCAATTTAGACACAAAAAACCCCGAAAAAGGATGGGTAAAATGAGAATTATGACTATAAGAAATTCGGGGTGAAATCACAAAATTAGTAATGCGAAAATTTAAACAAGGAACATAAATGGTGCAAAGGAAGAAGCAGATAGGCGCCACAAACAAATGTTTGATAAGCCTTGAGGATCGCCACAAGAATTGAAGAATTCTTGATAAGATCAAATGGTTCAAGGAAGAACCCTAGCAGAGAAATACTCAAGCTAATGATAAAATTCCAACAGCCAAAGATCCTTCTCTATTCACTTCAGAATTGATTTATACAAATAAGTTCTCATGCATTTGGTAGAAAATAAAAGAAAAATAAAATCTCAACATTGTAAGATTAACTAAAGTGGCTTAGTGGTTAAGTCAGGCATAACTAAGCTTGAGGTCCAAGTCTCAAAACCAACTGCAAGCACTTTATTACTATTATTTTTTTTATTCAATGCCTAAGTCAATAATTGCTTTTATTATCATTTCAAGCAAGCAATACATGTGACTAGCAGTCCACTCATGCAGTCCTCTAGATTTTGAGTCCCCTCATGCAATTGGATTGCCCTCAGTTAGCCATTATATGTTGCAAAGCTTCTTGGGTCTTTTTAGCTCTTGCTCGTCATGGGCCCTCCTATGCCTTGTACTGGGTCTTGGTCTTGGGGTTGGTCTTTGATGTCCTCATCAATTTGGACGCTCATTGCCACTCCTCAAGGTAATAGCACTCACATTCTTTGGATTAATAACTGGTTGTGCCGGAATGTTGGTAAAACCTTGCTGCTGCATCTATCTTAGGATCATATGAATGCAAGTCATTTGATTGGGACCTATTCATGCACAGTTCAACTCATAAGGAACAAAAACATAGAAATCACAGAAATGTCAAACAGCTACTCTACTAGGATACTATTCACAATATATGCTGAAATGAAACAGAAAATGGAAAACTGCCCTAAACAGTTGATAAAAGATTATGTTGATGCTAATAATGTCATTATGTGATATGGATATATATTGACACCCATGGGGGTGCATGACTGGTTACCCTTGCAAGGAAGGATGTGTTCCTAGCCGGGTCATGCATTGATGGTGTCCATGGTTATCATTGTGTGATGTGGATATACATGGATACCCATGGGCGGTGTATGACTGGTTACCCTTACGAGGAAGGGTGTGTTCCTAGCCGGGTCATACACTGATGATGCCCATGTTTCATACTTCATTTACATTTATGGAAATAGGATGGTGGCAGTAGGTACGGGGGTACTAGGGGGCATCACTCTGTTTGGAACTCCCTTGTTACTCAGGGCTGATCACCATGGGGGGAGTGTCCTGTGCACGGCAGGGTGACCTCGACAAGCTAGTGCATCATTTTCCTAAGAGAGGCTATTTCCATGAGGATGGTACCACATTGCATGCTGATAGATGAATCCGGTGCATGCATCATTCTGTGCATGATTGTGTGAGTTGTGAAATGCATTGGATGATTGGTTTGTTGAGTGTGTATTGGAATAATGGATTTTTGTTAATGATTGTGGTGGGTAATGTTATTTCTTTCCCAACTATTGCTATTTGATGCTTGTTGGTTTTATATAATAAACTCACCCTTGCATTTGTTGTACCTTGTGGTTGGTACCTGTGATGATCGCGAACTTTCATTCCTGTGAGCAGATGAGCAGCATTAGGTGACTCTGGAGGAGATTATTTTTGGTTGGAGCCGCCAAGCCGACATGATGACATTGGAGTTCTTTCTGGGAAAGAGTTGTGTTTTGCTAATCAACTTTTTCTTAGTTAGTTCTTTGACTTTTTGTTAGATATGTAATTTCAGGTGTATATACATGTAAAACTACAAGAAGTTCTAACATGTGGATGACATGTACTGATTTAATATATATGTATATATGTGTTTAATTATGTAATTGTAATATGTGTATAATAATTGTATTATCGCGAAAAATTTACCATTATTTTCATAATCAAATTAATGGAGTTTTTATTAACATTGAGATCTATACAATTAAGAGTTAGTGATATCGTAACGACGAGGCGGGTCGTTACATATGATAAGGATTGGCAGATTCCATTCCAAACTTCGTAAGAAGTTATTTTAGATACTTGTTTTGATGTATCATTATCCCATATTCAATTTGGGTTACTTGCAGCCCCAAAAAGAAGTTCAGCTCACCCATAAGATTCATCTCAAATTCTTTACTCATGATTTCAACAAACCACTTGCACAAAAATTCATTAGTGGATCCAAAAATAATATCGTAAACATATATTTGTGCAATTAATAGATCCTTACCTTTGAATTTTAAAAAAGAGTGTTTTATCTATTTTACCTCTTTGTTATAGACTCTATATGCTTTATTCTTGGAGGAGTAACCCAAGAACGCTCCTTCATCACTCCTTGCATCAAATCTCCCCAAGTTGTTCTTCCCATTATTGTGGACAAAGCACTTGCATCCAAAAGTCCTTAGATGCACTATGGTGGGCTTTCTTCCTTTGAACAGTTCATAAAGGGTCTTCTTTATCATGGATCTGATCATGGCCCTATTTATGATGTAGCAAGTTGTGTTTAAAGCTTTTGCCCAGAAGTTTCTAGGTAGACCACTTGCAATCAACAAGGTTCTGGTCATGTCCTCCAAGGTCCTATTCTTTCTCTCCATTACTCCATTCTATTGTGCAGTCCTTGGTGATGAAAATTCATAATCAATTCCTTTTTCTGCTTTGCTTGAGTGCAAGCATCACAGAGCTTGATGTCCTGAAATTTGAGTGGGCAGACCAAAAACAAGTCCTTGTGAATGGAACTTCTTGATCACTCCAAGGCTTGCATGTCCTAATCTTTTGTGCCAAAGAAGGGTATAATTTTCTATGACACTTAAACATGTTAGTGAGACATCAGCAATAGGTTAACTTGATAAACATTTCTGTTTCTTTTTCCTTCCAAGATAACCTTTTGTGTCTTCAATTTTCTTGCAAAACATTTTTCAAATGTGAACTCTACTGAGTTCCCTTTATCACAGAACTGAGATATGCTTAATAGGCTATGCTTTAAGCCTTTAACATAAAACACATTATCAATGGAGTGTGTGAATGACTACCTACCTTATCAACTCCCAAGATCTCACCTTGGTTGTTATCTCTAAAAGTCACACATCCATTCTTGAAGGGGATGAGAGTGAGGAATCTAGATTTGTCTCCTGTCATGTGCCTGGAACAACCGCTGTTTAAGTACCATATGTTGTTCCCCCTCACTTCAACCTACAAAATAAAATCATTTGTTAGTTTTGGGAACCCAGACTTGCTTGGGTCCCTTTTTCTTAGCATATGTAGAATTGTGCTCTCTTTTCTTTGCTGGTTTATTCATAGAATACTGAGAATGATGTGCATAGTGTTCATTTTTCTTTAATGCATTTATTTTGTGTATGCAATCTTCTTTTAGGTGTCCACCCTTCCCATAATGCATGCAAACTCTAGTTTTATATGGATCAACATGTTTCTTTCTAGAATCCCATGCCTTGTTTAGACTGAGTGTATGCCTTATTAATCCAAGTATCTTCCCAAGGTCTAACTTGCTTTTTGTTTGAACTACTAGGTAGGTCAGCTAGTTTACTTCTAAGGATGTCATTCTCCTTATTCAAGTTCGTTATTTTTTCTTCTAGTAGTTCTACCTTAGGACACTTTTCAGTCAGCTCCTTTAATTTTTTATTTTCAGATCTCAAGAGAGCCATGCACCTATGAATATCTTCATTTTCTACTTCTAAATCCCGAATGTTTCTAACCAATTCATTATTTCTTTTGGTTATAGTCATGAGTTCTAATCTTAGACTTCCATAACCATCAAGCAACTCCTTGCTCTTTTCTCTGAATGCATCACATTCATCTAGCGCTACAAATTTTTCTTCATGCAAACATATGCACTGCTTGATGAGAGATTTTATGTTTCTAACTAGCTCTTCTTTAGTTTGTTCATGCAATGTTGTTGTTTCAGTTTGAGAGTTTATGTCAGTAGTTTCAGCATCATATTCATCATCTATTCCATCCATAAGACATAATTGAGCTTCTTCTTCTTCAACATCTGTGTCTCATTTTTCTGAGCTAGAATCTGACCAGGCTGCCATCATAGCTTTCTTAAGTTCTTTTCTGCCAAACTTTTTCTCCTCTCTCATCTCCTTTTTGTGCTCTAGATCCCATTCTAGGCAATCTCTGACCCTATGGTCCTACTTTCCACACTTGAAACATCCATCATTAGTCTTAGAGGAGTTATGTTTAGATTTTACCTGATTGAATTTCCTGTTAGAGTTTCTAGAAATTCTGTATCCCTTTCTGAATTTCTTAACTAGTAAGGCAAGGTCTTCTTCATCATCAGTGTTGCCTTGCTCTTCTTCAGATTCAACTTTTAGAGTGATTCCCTTGTCTCTTCCTGCTAGATTTTTCCCTTTTATGATCCTCTAGTTGCATCTCAAAGGTCATTGAGGATCCACTTAGCTGCTCTAAATTGAACTTCTTCAAGTCTTTGGTTTCTTGCAAAGCCATGACCTTTGGCATCCATTCCTCTATTGGAAGGCTTCTCAATATTTTTCTTACTTGCTCTTCTTGTGAAATCTCCATGCCTAATGCTTTCAACTCATTTACAATGTTAGTGAAGCAGGTAATCATATCAGAAATTGGTTCTTTTGGTTTCATAAGAAAATATTCATATTGATGCATAAGAAGGTCAAATCTTGGATTCTTTTACCTCAATAGTGCCCTAATGAGTTACCTGTAAGAGATCCTAGATGCTTTTGGCAGATTTGCAACCCATGATTCTGTTAAATTCCATTGGTCCTTTGTTACAGTGAATAATCTGAAAGTTCCAAAAACGTAGCACCTTGGTTCAACTGCGGTGTGCTCACATGAGGGTAAAAACAAAATTTTTTTTGATGTGGAAACAAGACCATCTATGCACCTCAAGTGTGTGTGCTTAGGAATTACTCATTAAAATACGTTGGGGTTTTAGAAATACCTTTATCACTTGAAGGCTCAAAGAAGATGACGCCCTCCAATGGTGATCCACATGGTTATCTCCTTCTTCCAAGTGAGAACTTCTTTTCCTTGATTCCTCCTTCTCCTTGGTGACTTGCTAGGCGCATGCAAGGTGTGAGGTTTTCAAGTATTTGGTTTATTTTCTCAAAACTATAATGGTGCCTTGAGGTCAGCTGAAGGTGCAGCAAAAAATGAGAGATGAGGGAGAGGAAAAACTAGAACTTGATTCAGAATCAAGAAAGGAGGTGGACGAAATTTTCTGATTTAAAATCCTCCCACATAGGGGTCTATTTAAGGTGAGATACGCACTCCAAATCAGCCCCAGTATGTTGGTTTTTCTCAAAATTCAAGATGTTACTAGAACATCCTTGAGTTTGTTCCACTCTTGCAACACTTGAATTCAAAATTCAAGTGAATGGTGTAATGACCTGCCTCATCGCTACGATATTACTAACTCTTAATCATGCATATCTCAATTTTAATAAAAACTTTATTAATTTGATTATGAAAATGGTAGTAAATTTTTCGTGATAATACAATTATCATACACATATTGTAGTTACATAATTAAATACCTATGTACATATATATTAAATCAGTACATGTCATCCACATGTTAGAACTTCCTTTAGTTTTACATGTATATACACCTGAAATTACATATCTAACAAAAAGCCAAAGAACTAACTAAGAAAGAGTTGATTAACAAAATACAACTCTTTCTCCAAAAAAAACCCCAATGTCATCACGTCCACTTGGCGACTTCAACCAAAAAGAATCTCCCTCTAGAGTCACTACTACTGGTCATCTGCTCACACAAATGAAAGTTCGGGACCATCACAGATACCAACCCCACAGTACAACCAAAGCAAGGATGAGTTTATTATATAAAACCAACAAGCATAAGATAGCAGCAGTTGGGAAACAACATTACCCACCACAATCATTAACAAAAATCCATTATTCCAATACACACTCAACAAACAAATCATCCAATGCATTTCACAACTCAAACAATCATGCACAGAATGATGAATGCACCTGACTCATTTATCAGCATGCAATGTGGTACCATATCCCGAAAATACCCTCTCACAGGAAAAATGATTCACCACCTATCATGGCCACCCTGTCGTGCACTGGTCATTCCCCCC
>QARZ01039763.1:12420-34276 GCA_013407115.1 Glycine latifolia
ATCTATTCTGACAACCAAGGGATGGGTCTGCCGAGTTGTAGAGTCTAGTACGGCTCATCATCTTCCTTTTCTTTGAGAGAGCTATCGGGTTCCATTCTCAATTGAGTTGGTGTCCTTTTCTCTGAGAGAGAGAGCTACTGGGTTCCCTTCTCGGTTGAGCTCGTGTTCTTTTCTTTGAGAGACCTATCGCGTTCCCTTCTCAATTGAGTTGGTGTCCTTTTCTTTGAGAGAGCTATCGGGTTCCCTTCTCTGTTGAACTCGTTTCCTTTTCTTCAGATTGATCGAGTCCCTTTCTCGAGCTCATTTCTTCTCTTTAGAGCTGTGAGCTCGTCTCCTCTTCTTTAGAGATACCGGGTTCCTTTCCCGAGTTCGTTTCTTCTCTGTAGAGCTGTTTAGCTCGTTTCTTTCTTTTGAGCTGTCGGGCTAGTGATGCCTGGTTAGTGAACCATCTTGGCTCACTAGTCTACTTTGTGTTTACGATTGATGTGTAAGTAATGATTGTATATGATAATGTTGGAATAGTGAAGGTGATAATATTGAGTTGATGATACGTGCATTGTCGTATGCGTGTGAATATACATGGATACCCACGGTGGTGTATGATGGATCACCCTTGCGAGGAAGGATTTGTTCCTGGCCGGGTCATACATTGATGATGTTGTGGTTGTATGCTATGTATATACATGGATGCTGTAATGATCGGTTGGTTAACCTTGGGAGGAAGGATTTGTTCCTAGCCATGGTCATTCCTTCAGTGAGTCCATGTTGGGTGGTATGTATGTACATGGGGGTGCATGGCGGGTCACCCTTACAAGGAAGGATTTGTTCCTGGCCGGGTCATGCATTGATGATGCCTATATGACATACTTCATTTGTGTTACGGAAATAGGATGACTGGCTTCAGAGTATGGAAGTACTTGGGGGGAAAAACTGTTTGGAACTCCTTTATTGAGACCCATGGCTGATCACCAGTGGGGGGGAGTAGCCTGTGCACGACAGAGTGACCTTGACATCCTGCTGCATCATCTGCCTGTAATGGTCTATTTACGGGATGGTACCACATTGCATGCTGAGAGATGAGTCAAGAGTATGCATCATTCAAAGCATTATAGGTTGACTTGTGGAATGTATGATGGTTTGACCTTGTTGGGTTGCTGATGAAATGCTTGGGTGTTGTGATGACGTCATGATGTCTGGATTGCCTTCTTTGACTATTGTTATCTATTATTGTTCTTTTACATGATAAAATCACATTTGCTTTGTTTGTACCGTGTGGATTGGTACCTATGATGATCGCGAACTTTCGTTCGTGTGAGCAGACGGACAACGTTAGGTGACTTGGAGGGAGATCTCTTTTTGGTCGGAGCTACCGAGCTGTCGGGATGACGATGGATCAGATCCTAGCAAAGAGTTGTGTTTTGATAGTCAACTCTCCCATAGATTAGCATTTTGTTTTCTTTCGAAAAACTTGTACTTTTGGATATTTGTTAACACACCTAAAGCACGTTTCTACCTGTGAATAAATCGTAATGTAATTGCTTCATGGTGATGATTATCTTGCGTACAAAAAAATTTACTACCATTTTCATAATTAAACGTAAGGGATTTTCATTAAAATCTGTTATTTGAGTAATTAAGAGTTAGTGATACAATAGCGATGAGGTGGGTCATTACAATCTACATAGATTTGAACCAACAAAATATCATTGCCTCTTTTCTTGATGAACAAGGTTTTGTCAGCTTATCCTCTTATGAAAGATTGGTCAAGCAGAAATTTGCTCAATCTCTCATACCAAGACCTTGGAGCTTGTTTCAAACCATATAATGATTTTCTTAATTTGAAAACATGGTTAGGATACTTGTAATCAATAAATCTGGGAGGTTGGTCTACATATATTTCTTCCTCAATGTAGCCATTTAAAAATGCACTTTTAACATCCATTTGAAACAATTTAAAGTTCATCAAACATGCATATGCAAGCAACAACCTAATGGCTTCTAACATAGCAACTTGAGCATAGGTTTCATCGTAGTCTATGCCTTCCTCTTGGTTGTATCCTTTAGCAACCAATCTAGCCTTGTTCCTTACTATGATGCCACTTTCATCTAGCTTGTTTCGAAAAACCCATTTTGTGCCAATAGGTTTATGAGTAAAGGGTCTAGAAACTAATTCCCAAACTTCATTTCTTTTAAATTGATTCAATTCATCATGCATAGCCATCAACCAATGTTCATCAAGAAAAGCTTGGTCAATGCTTTTTGGTTCAATCTGTGAAACAAAAGCCATATTACAACAAAGATTTCTTAAAGAAGATCTAGTAGAAACTCCCTTGGATACTTCCCCTATTATATTGTCAAGAGAAAGATCTTTAGTTGTTCTCCAATCCTTGTGTTTTTGTAAAGGAGTTGACTGTTCCAGTTCATCATTTGGTTCATCTTTTTCTTTTCCACTTAGATCATTAAGTTGCAGAAATTCTTCCATTGGTCCTGCATCAATATCACACTCTAATTTCTCCTTGGAGGGGTGAAGTAATGTCTAAAGTCATTAGACATGAAATTTCCCAAATCTACCTTGCAATAGAACCCACTCTTCAAGCAAACTTCAAGAACCCACAAGTTTCCAACACTTCTTGAAATTGGGGCTGCTTTTCAGAAGTTTATAATTACAGAAGTGGAAGATTGAAGAAAGGTTAAGGATGAAGGTGGAGACACCATGGAGAAGCTCTCCAATAAGCCTAGGAAAAATCACCATAATAGCATTGGGAAGCCATTGATAAGACTCAAGAAGTTCTTGAACAAGAATAAGAGAGAAACTTTCACAACAATTTTCAGAATTGTATTAATGAACCAAAAGTTAGTTACATTCAGTTTTGGCACCTTATATAGGCCATGAAATTACAAGCTAAATGTCACTAAATGTATGGAAAATGCAAATTGTAACGACCCGCCATGTCACTACTGTATCACTAACTCTTAACCACAACATTAATGTAAATTTTTGATAGAAAGAACACCCTTTTTTAATTGTCAATGAAAACTGTAGTAAATTTTTTTCTCACGATCACATGACGATCATAATCATGAACAAGACACGCATGAAACATCCCATTTGCACACAGTCACACACACACACACACACAATATATATATATATATATATATATATATATATATATATATATATATATATATAACGTGGTTTAGTTGTAAATACAGTTATCTATGTCTAAAATGTACAAGTGTTTTACAAAGGAGACAAGAAATTGAACGTCAAAGGTGTAACTAGCAAAAGATGGGTGTGACTATCAAAATCAGGGGTGTAATTAGCAAAACATAGCCCCTGCCTGGGATCCAGCACATCGACATCCCGGCAACTCGGTGGCTCCAACCAAAAGTTGTCATCTTCCCGGTCACCTATTGCTGTCCATCTGCTCACACGAACAACCGGTACAACAAAGCAAATGTGAGTTCATTATGTAAAATAACAAGCAAAAGATAGCATTAGTTAAGGAAGACAATTCAATTGTCACAATACCATAACAAATTCCAGGTATATCACACGCAGCCAACATGAACACGCATCTAGGAACATTCCACAAGTCAACTTAAAATGCCTAGCATGATGCATGCTCTTGACTCAACCCTCAACAATGCAATGTGGTACCATCCTGGAAATAGGCCAAATCCATGGTCCAAATGATAGCTGTAGTTGACGTCGGGGTCACTCTGCCATGCACAGGACTCACCACCCCATGGTAATCAGCCAAATGGGTGTCATAAGGATCTCCCTATAGACGTGGCCCCCCAGTACTTCTTGTACTATTACAGTCAATCATCCTATTTCCGTCATGCAAATGAAGTATGTCTCTCATGGGCACCATCAATGTATGGCCCGGCACAAGAACATCCCGTCCTGGCTAGGATCTCCATACCCTCCCATGTATATACGTACTGCCCCAAATGAGGGCCGCCCAACACAGCTCATCAATGCACTGACTGTAGTCCTTGCAAGGTTCACCACTCGGTCCCGACATGTCACATGCTATACATAGCCTCTCACCATGGCTCCATCAAGGTACAAAACATCTCAAGCCATCACGTAGGCTGGCTTCAACGTAATCACATACATCATTCATGAACACTACAAATAGGAGAAAAAGTGTGAAGCATTAGGTGTCCAGGTCGGCACCTATCTATATTAACTCGAGATAAGATTCCGAACAAAGTTGAACGAAGGCAGATAAGATTGGTCAAGGTCGGCAAAGGTCAGTAAAGAGCGGTAAAGAGGGGTAAAGGTTGGACAAGAGTGGAAGAGGTTGGTCGAAGTCGAACAAAGGCAGTCAAGGATTTCAAGGGCTTAAACTTAACAATTTTAAAGAGGATCGCCCAACCGAGTAAAGGACCCAGTGGCTCTCTTCCCGAGGAAGCATGAGCTCATCCGAGTTAGAGAACTCGATGACTCTTTTCCCAAGAAGGCACGAGCTCATCATCTCTAAGGTGTCATCCTGAGTAAGGAACCAGGTATGCCGACGTCCGCCAACAAGGACTGTTACATTTCTGCATGCACACATGCATGCTACGTAACCCGCTTAACTCAGCCTACCATCCCGGTAGCCGACATAAAAAACACAAGGGGTCGATGTCTATGTGTAACATGGCCGACATCATGAACAAGGGTTTGGCACATATATGCAGCTCGGCCAACCCTGCCCGGTACTCAACACCTTCACGAACACTTCTGCAAAGTGTCTTGGGAGCTTTCCAGCATCAGAATGTCAACTTCGAACATATGCACGGGGAGTTCTTACAACATTAACTCTCCCCTTCCAGAATACCATCAAACGCCACACTAGAGCATCATTAAATATCACATAAAACACCAATCAACGAACATAAAACGTAACCCATTCCATTCAACAAAATAAACATAACTTTCTAGAAAACAACACACACAAGGACATGCAATCACCGCCATGGTTGGACTCCCTGGTCCTCAACCATGTTATCTAAGGTTGTTATTAAATATAATAAATTCCCTTACCTAACCAGGAGTTCGTTCACGAGCTTCACGACGGTTTGTCCTAAGCTTCCGTTCTGGTCACAAGGTCTTTCTCGACGTCGGGATTTCGTGGCAGCGATGGTGAGTTGAGGGTGACGCAGAAAGGGTTCTGGGTGTGAGTTTTAGAGAGAGAGAACAGAAAAAAGCAAGAGAAAAGAGCAAAGAAGAGAGAGAGATGAATATGCTTCCGCTGTGCACACGATTGCTTATAAATACAGCTAACAGGACATGTCCATCATGCGTGTACAGGCAGCAACCACAACCAACAAAGTTGACTCATCACATCCATCACCAAACATGCATACCAAGGTAGAACAATAACAAACAACACTTATCAAAATAAATCAAGTAATCCAGCAACATAATCACACATCAAACATCCACTAAGCAACTTGAAATCCGGGTTGTTACACAAATTGAAATGAAGCCTAAATGAAGCTTGAAGTGCAAGCTTTTCCAAAGTGACTTTTGGCTTCCCAAACATGTGCAGTTGCAATTTCAGACTTAAATAATCGATTAATTCGCACTTGTAATCAATTAAAACAGAGGTATTTACAATTTTCAGGCTTATTTAATCGATTACAGATGTCCTGTAATCGATTAAAGCAGACAAGTCTTGAAATAATCGATTACACATGTCATTTAATCGATTAAAGCAGTAAGATCTTGTTTCTGTTTGCAACTGAAATGCTAGTAATCGATCATAATTGATTAAAATAGTGAAAAACCCATTTACAAGTGTTTTTATTGAATTTCTTCTAACAAGTGCTAGAATTTATTGAATTAAATTGGACTTGAGACACCAAAATTAGTGTGCATCTTCATGCTTGCTCAAGTTAGCTTGAATGTGGTCTTGAAGTGCTTAAATCCTAGCTCTTGTCATTGGTTCTTTAAAGCTCACCAAAGGAAGTGCTTGAAGCTCTCCTCCTAGACCTTTAGCTTGGAATGGACCTTCATCAAGGGGTTAGACTCATCACATATGACATGGACAAATTCCTCAACACACAATGTTCTTTTATTAAAGATCCTATAAGCTTTACTTTGCAAAGAGTAACCAAGAAAAATTGCTTCATCAGCTTTAGAATCAAATATGCCAAGAAAATATTTACCATTATTTAACACAAAACACTTGCAGCCAAATGCTCTAAAATGAGATATATTTGGTTTCCTTCCTTTGTATAGTTCATAAGGAGTTTTCTTCAAAATAGGTCTTATGAGAATCCTATTCAAAGTATAGCAAACCGTACTTATAGAATCAGCCCAAAAGTGTTTAGGCAAGTTTGTTTCATTTAGAAGTGTTCTTGCACCTTCCTCAAGGGATCTGTTTTTCCTCTCCACAACACCATTTTGTTGAGGTGTTCTTGGAGCTGAAAAATTGTGATTAATTCCAAATTCTTCACAAAACTTTTCAAAGTATTCATTTTGGAATTCTCCACCATGATCGCTTCTAATTGAAACAATATTGCATGCTTTTTCATTTTGAATTATCTTGGCTAACTTTCTAAATGTTGTGCATGCATCACTCTTAGATCTTATGAATAAAGTTCACATGTATCTTGAGTAATCATCTACAATAACAAGCCCATAGAAATTACCCCCCAAGCTCATGGTTCTAGAAGGACCAAATAAATTCATATGAAGCAAATTCAAGGGGTCTAGAAGTAGAAACAACATTTTTACTTTGAAAAGAATTCTTTGTTTGTTTCCCTCTTTGACAAGCTTCACATATTTTATCATTCTCAAACTTAAGCTTAGGCAAGCCTATGACCAAATCCTTTCTTACAAGCTTGTTCATATGATGCATGTTTATATGACTAGCTCTTCTATGCCATAACCATGTTTCATCAGTTTTAGTTACAAGGCAGCTAGTGTTATGAATGAATGCATGCTCAATGGATAGAACATAAATGTTACCCTTTCTCTTACCGACATGGATAACCTCACCATTTTGACTGTCACAAATCAAACAACAGTTGTTATTGAAGGAAACTTTGAACCCTTTATTACATAGTTGGCTTATGCTTAGGAGGTTGTGCTTCAATCCTTCCACATAAAGCACATTCTTTATTTCTGTTTTGAAGCTATCTCCTATATTACATTCTCCAATGATCTTTCCTTTATTATTATCACCATAAGTGACATATCCTCCATCTTTGAGAATCAAATTTGCAAGCATGGACATGTCACCTATAATGTGCCTAGAGAAACCACTATCAAGATACCATCATGCTGATTTTGCTCTTAGTCACACCTGCAAAAATTCAAATTAAGGGACAAAGAAAGGTACCCAATGTGGGTTGGGTCCATAGGGGTTAGTTGAATTCATTTTTCTCTTAGGCCCCCAAATGTATTCACCATTAGGCACATAGTATCTCCTAGCATAGTACCTAATGGATGTATGACCTTTCTTCATGCAATAATTGCAAGTAATATTGTTTGATGCTTTTTCAAAATGAGTCAATTGATGATACTTGGTTTTTGAAAAACCTCTTTGATATTTCTATTTTTGTGGTACAAACTTTGTTTTTCCAAAAGATTTTGATACATGTTTGTAACCCAAACCAGAAGTATCTTCAGCATACTTTTGAACACTAAGCATTTGATTCAAACTACATTTTCCTCTATAGAGTATTTTCAAAAGATCAACCAAGTAAGAATTTTCTGAAAGTAAAAGCATGTACTTTTCACCTTGACTCTTTTTATAATCATCAAATTCTTTTTGTAAAATATTGCATTTATTGACATTTGAAATTGATAAGGCACATACACATCCATTAGCATTGTAACTTGAAATCAGTTTTTCATTTGCTTCTTTCAAATTACAAAGTTCAAATTGCAATTCAGCAATTTTGGTAACATGCC
The DNA here is from genome assembly GCA_013407115.1 of Glycine latifolia. NCBI lineage: Eukaryota > Viridiplantae > Streptophyta > Magnoliopsida > Fabales > Fabaceae > Glycine > Glycine latifolia. Next base: position 20,342 of record QARZ01039763.1, read on the forward strand.
ATTTGAGATTACCTTTTAGCCTATTATTGGTTTGTGCAAGCTTTTGGGCCTCTTCATGCATCTCAGGGAAAGCATCAACAATATTGTCATATTTAGAATTTACCTCAAATTTAGCACTTGAGAAATCTTCATCATCACTTAATGTGGATGTGAAACAAACATTTGCTTCTTCATTCTCACTTGTTGATTTAGAGGTTTTTGAATCATTGTCTTCCCATGCTATATATGTTTTCTTTGACTTCCCATCTTTCTTTGTCTTCCTCTAACCTTGTTGATTCTTCAAAAAGATTGGACATTCAGATTTAATGTCTCTAGGCTTACCACATTCAAAGCAAGTGAAGTTGGTAGAGGTGGTGTTGTTGTCGTCATTTTTCTTGTTGAACTTTGTGAACTTTTTGTTCTTGTTTCTTCTTATGAATTTGCTGAACTTTTTTACAATTAGATTCATGTTGTCATCTTCATCTTCTTCACTTGAGTCTTCTTCCTTTTCCTCATGAGTTGATGCAGTTTTCAAGGCTATACTCGTGTGTTTCTTTTCTGCATCTTCTGCATGTGTTAGTTGTGACATTTCAAGTTCATACTCAAGAAGCTTACCAAATAGTGCAGCCATGGACATATTGGACAAATCTTGGGATTCCTTGATTGTTGTAACTTTTGGTTGCCATGGTCTTGTGAGACACTTTAGTATTTTGATGTTTAATTCTTCAGCATCAAAAGTCTTTCCAAGACCAAGAAGATGGTTAACTATGTGAGTGAATCTTGTTTGCAGCTGAGATATGTTTTCAGTATTGCTTATCTTGAACATCTCATATTCATGAATCAAGGCATGCTTCCTTGATCTCCTTACTTCATCTGTTCCTTCATGAGTTACCTTCAACATCTCCCACATTTCTTTTGCGCTTTTACACCTAATAGTTCTAAAAAATTCATCAGAAGAAAGTGCAGAGGTGATTTAGCTTTAAAATCATATTGCACAACTCTTTTTTCAGCATCTGTCATTTCATCCCATTCTTTGGGAATCAAATTATTATCAACAGTTTTCATTGGGACCAAAGGACCTTTTTCAATTGCATTCCATGCACCGGGATCGTTTGATTGAATGAAAATCTGCATATGATTTTTCCAAAAACTAAAATACTCTCCTTCAAATATCGGTGGACGATTGGGAGAAGCTCCCTCTCTAAAAGTTATTTGAGTAGCATTCATTTTCTTTAAAAAGAAAGTGATATTGAATAGCTTTCAAGAACCAGCTCTTGATACCAATTGAAAACAAAATGAACACACTTTAAATAAACCAAGAGGGGGGGGTGAATTGGTTAACAAAGATATTTAAAATTTTCTGAAACAATTTGTGGAATTAAAATGAGGCAATGCCAGAATAGGTGCATTAGACAATGTATCCTTCAATGTTTGGAAAGCAATTTCATGTTTTTGCTTCCAAGAGAAGCTCACAGTTTTCTTTATCAATTCATTCAAAGGAGAAGCAATTGTACTAAAGTCCTTTACAAATCTCCTATAAAATCTTGCTAAACCATGGAAGCTTCTAAAATCCTTCACACTCTTTGGAGTTGGCCACTCCTTGATGGTTTCACCTTCTCTTGATCCACTTGGACTCCTTGAGAACCTACTACAAAACCTAGAAACACAACTTGTGAAGTGCAAAAGGTGCATTTATCAATAGCTCCATACAAGGTTTCCTTCCTAAGCACATCAAAGACACTTTAAACATGCATCAAATGATCATTTAAATTGACACTATAAACAAGAATGTCATCAAAATACACTACCATAAAATTGCCTATAAAGTGTCTAAGCACATGATTCATAAGCCTCGTAAAGGTACTTGGTGCATTAGTCAATCCAAAAGGCATAACTAATCATTCATAAAGTCCAAATTTAGTTTTGAAAGTTTTTTTCCATTCATCCCTTTCCCTCATCCTTATTTGATGATAACCACTCTTAAGATCAATTTTAAAGAATATAGTGGAACCATACAATTCATCTAAAAGATCATTAAGTCTAGGGATAGGGTGTCTATACCTATGGTGATGTTATTTATTGCCCCTACAATCAGTACACATCCTCCATGTTCCTTCCTTCTTAGGCACAATAATAATTGGCATGGCACAAGGACTCATACTCTCACGGATCCACCCCTTTTAAAGTAGCTTTTCCACTTGTGTTTGAATCTCCTTTTCCTCCATGGGTGAAGTCTTATATGCTGGTCTATTAGGGAGTGAGAAACCTGGAATTAAATCAATTTGGTGCTCTATGCCTCTTAAAGGAGGCAAGCCATTAGAAATTCCTTTTGGAAAAACATCTTCATATTCCTCCAAAAGAGATTGCATGGCTGTGGGCAATTTTTCTCCTTCCTTTTCAACATGCAAACAAAAAGAGGATTAGGAACCATATAATAAAGAGGTTGTCTTGATAATAACACTCTCTTGACCTCTTTTACTCTCAAGAACAAACTCTCTTTGGCCTCATGAACTTTTTTGCTCTCAACTTTTTTTTCTTCTCTTTTCTCTCTTTTTTGCTCATTAGTTTTCCTCTTGGATAGCTCACGACTTTTTCCTTTTTTTTTTGCAATCAAGTGAAGTATTTTTTTAAGCTCTTGAACTCTCTTTTCTTTCATCCTCACTTGATCCTCAAACACTTGTTTATGAGTCAAAGGTCTCAAAATAATTTTCTTGCCTAAGTGCTCAAACTCAAAAGTGTTCTCCATGCCATTGTGTATAACTTTCCTATCGAATTGACAAGGCCTTCCAAGGAGAATATGTCCAGTCTCCATAGGTACAATGTCACAAAGAACTTCATCTTTGTAAGAGTTAATAGAAAAAGGAATGAACAGAATCAGAGTGAAGTGCAGAGGAAATCTCTGCACAAATACTACATGCAACAGCAGAATCATCACAGGTACAATTACAAGAACCAAGATCAAAATCAGAAAAATCAAAAGAATCAGAAAAATCAAAAAGTAAATTAGAAATATCTACACTATCCATTGCAGCATTAATGATATCAAGAAGAAGGACAGAATGTTCCTCTACAGGATGTCTCATGGCCTCAAAAATGTTAAACTAGACAACATCATCACCAAACTCCATGGACAAGGTTCCTGCATACACATCAATTTTGGTCCTGGCTATCATCAAGAATGGTCTCCCTAGGATCAATGTGGAACCATGGCTGGAAGACTCATTCTCCATATCCAGTATGTAAAAATTTGCAGGAAAAATCAAATTATTAACTCGCACCAACACATCTTCAATAAGTCCGAGTGGAAGCGCAACACTTCTGTTGGCTAAGTGAATGACAACACCAGTGGGTTTCAAATCACCAAGATGTAATGATCTGTAAATTGATGTGGGCATGACATTAATGGAGGCTCCAAGGTCACACATGGCATCTGCAAAAGTAATATCTCCAATGGTGCATGGAACAATGAAAGTGCCAGGATCCTTGCACTTCTGTGGCAAGGTGGATAGTGACATGGAATCAACAGTCTTGCCCTGTATGAGTGCAGATACATTCCTGCCCATCTTCACTTGCTCATCTCCCTTCAGCTTCCTCTTATGAGTGCACAAATCCTTCAAAAACTTTACATATTTCGGAATCTGTTTGATGGCATCCAATAGAGGAATGTTGACTTCAACCCTCCTGAAAATATCAAGCAAATCAGAATCAAATTCCACTTTCTTTGCAGAAATGGATCTAGAAGGAAAAGGTAGAGGAATTAGAGAAGTATGCTTTGGTGCAGAATCTGATTTAGCACCAACAACTGTTGAATCTGAAAGCTCCTTGCCACTCCTCAAGGTAATGGCATTCACACTCTTTGGATTAATCACTGGTTGTGCTGGAATGTTGCCAAAACCTTGTTGCTGCATCTGGTTGACAGTTTTAGCTAATTGTCCAATCTGAGTCTAGAGGTCTTGGATGGTGGCACTAACATTCTGTTGAAACTGAAGGTTGGTGGTGGCCATTTGCTTCATCAAGTCCTCCAAGAGGTCCAGAACTGGTTTGCACAGGTTGTGCAGGTGTAGGTGCAGGTTGTTGGAACTGTGGCTGTTGTCTGAATGGGGGAGGTTGGTATTTGGTGGTGACAGGCTGGAAGTGCTGCTGTGGAGGTCTGAAAGGCTGCTGCTGTTGTGGTGGACTAGGACCATACCTCAAATTCGGATGATCTCTCCAACCAAGATTATAAGTGCTGGAGTAAGGATTATACTGCTGTGGAGGTCTAAATGGTTGTCCAGGTTGCATGGCAAAAACTTCAGCAGCTTGTTCTGTCTCTTAGAGAGTGGGACATGCATCTATTGGATGGTCAGGCACACAGCAGATACCACAAAGTCTTGGTTGGTTGGCTGCCATCTGTTGTTGATCAATAGCAAGCTGCCTCACTAGGGATGTCAACTCTGTCAATTTGTTCCCCAACCTCTAGTTATCAGCAACCATAGACATAGAAACTTCATTTGCAGCCTTGGATGTAGCAACACCTCTAGTACCAAATTGTTGATAATTGGCTGCCATGTTAGAAATCAACTGCCTTGCAGCAAGAGGGGTCTTGTCCATCAAAGCGCCTCCACTAGCTGCACCTATCATACTCCTGTCCATTAACATCAAACCTTCATGAAAATATTGAATTAATAATTGCTCACTGATTTGATGGTGAGGGCATGTAGCACACAGCTTGTTGAATCTCTCCCAGTACTCATATAATGTCTCCCCAACTAGTTGTCTTATACCACAAATCTCTTTTAGGATGGATGTTGTTCTGGATGCTGGAAAGAATTTCTCCAAAAATCTTCTCTTCATATCTGTCCAAGTGTTGATAGAATCTGGTTGAGGGTACAACCAGTCCTTGGCCACACCATCCAGTGATAAAGGAAATGCCTTCATCTTGATATGATCTTCATAAATGTCATGTGGTCGCATGGTGGAACACACTACATGAAACTCCTTAAGATGCTTGTGTGGATCTTCATCTGCAAGACCATGAAACTTTGGAAGCAAATGGATCAGTCCAGATTTTAGCTCATAACTGACCTCAATCTCAGGATATTGAATACACCAAGGTTGGTAAACAACATCAGGTGTAGCCAATTCCTTAAGAGTTAGGTTGTTATCAGCCATTGTATCAAGATGTTCAAAAGTAGAAGGATTAGAAGTAAATTCAGAATCAAAGTCAGAAGACACTATGTTACTGTCTAAAACTACACTATCAAAGTCATCTAAACTAATATTATGTCTGTTCAATCTGTGAAATGTCCTATCTATCTCAGGATCATATGCATGTAATTCACTTGATGTGGACCTAGTCATACACAATTCAGCTCATAAGGCACAATAAACACAAACAACACAAAAATGTCAGACAGCTACTCTACCAGGACACTACTTACTATACATGCTGAATGAAATAGAAATTGGAAAATTGCCCTAAAAATTTTTAAAAAAATCTAGAAAAATAACAGTGAATGTCTAAAAATCATGATTGATTTTTGTGATTTGTTTGGTGATTTTTAAAAATCATGAAAATAGAAAATTGCCTAAAAAATGGCCTAAATGAAGAAATTTCGCGATTTGAACCCTTCTTGACCTTGATGCATTAATTTTCTACACATTCTGGGAAAATTTCAGCCCATTCCGAGATAGTTTGCTGTGAAATGACCAGAATGCCCCTACGTAAATTGTTAAAACGGTGTTAAAACTACTACTTAGAGGTCGAATTTGCCAATTTTAACTCAGACCCAACCCTTAAAGGGGTTGCTTTTGTTTAAAATGGAGGATAAACTTTGGAAAGCAAATCGCAAAGCAAAACCCCAGCAACGGCGCCAGTTTTGATAAGCGTTTATCGTGTCGCTTCAAAACAATTAAACTAAGCTAATTCTGTAGCACAGGATTAACCTAGGTCGACTTAAAGACACTATCAATATGGTTCTATCTTCAATTCACTACTAACAGTAAAGGGGATTTTTGTCGAACAGTTTGCAGGCGCGAAGTAAAAATTGCAAAAACACAAACTACGATTAAAGATCAATGCAGAAACTAACGGAATTGATAACAAGAAATGTAAAACAGATTAAAGAGCATCAATCCAATTCACCAAACCAAGCTATTCGAATCATCATCGTTCTCAGAAATTTATCCTATTGTGAAAGTTCATTCAATTTCATTAGAACCAGTTCAATCGAATTAACCCCTAAATTAATTGAAACCACAACCCTAATTGAAATATCATCCAATTAATCTATGATTTACATTCTAAATTAGGAAATAAATCCATCACCTAATCCGCTTTCAATCCTAAATGCATTCATAATCATGAAAACAGAATAGCAATTGAAGAAGAAAGTGAACATTCACACAAAATTCGAAATACTAAACCAGAACTCAAATTCTTCTTTTGCTTGGGTTGGATCCTTGGATTCATTGATTATTTAGCCTTCCATGATCATCATCAATGAAAGCCCCATGAAATAAGTGCACGAAAATGGAAGAAGGGAAAATGAAAATGAAGAACAATGAAGAACAAGGAAGAACAGTTGATAGAAAATAAGAGAAAAGGGTTTTGATTCTAAAAACTTAAAAAGAGAAATGTAAAACTGTTTTTGCAAAATGAAAATGTAATGTCATAATTCCTCCTAATGTCACTAATATATAGTGACTAAGTCTGAAGAAAAGAATGGGCCATGAACAACCCATCAATTCTAATTATTTATGCTATTTACACCAATAAAAGTCCAATTCGCAGCCCAAAATACAAGTGCAGTGGTTCTAACTTCAAAGCATAAAATGACCCTCCAAATGGAAGAATTGGCCTCGGCTTATTTTTTGCAAACTTGTAGATCTTTTCGTTATCTTTCCAAGGACTACAATAACGCTCAATTCAGAGTTCATTAGAGCTCTGTAGGTCCTGTACAAGACAGATACGTCAAGTGAGCATAAAATCCAAAAATATGCAACAATTAGCAATTAAGCCCACTAACTTGCCTAAGACAAAAAATGAATTAAAATGGGAAAATAAAAGTCCAAGAGAATTCAAATAAGCTAAGAATGATAGAAAAATATTTAACTAAAGGCACTCCATCAGACCCCTACCAAGAGCTCTAGGAATGCTTAAGCTCTTACTGTGGTCATCGACTATTTCACCAAGTGGATCGAAGCAAAGCCTTTATGTGAGATAACACCCAATGAAGTAGAATCATTTACATGGAAACAACTCATATGCGTTATGGTCTACCCTTCCTATTGTTACTGACAACGGTACATAGTTCAAAGCACAGACCTATGAATACTTCCTTACACGGTTGAGTATAAAACACCTGGTCACCTTTATCGAACATCTTTAGACCAACGGTCAGGTGGAAGCAGCAAAATGAGTCATCCTCCAAGCCCTGCACACTAGACTGAACAAGTCTAAAGGTCTCTAGAAGGAAAAGCTTCCCAACATACTCTGGGATATCACTGTTTACCTCAAAGTACTACAAACAAAAATCCTTTTCGACCTACATATGGCACTAAAGCCATGATCCTCGTCGAACTTGGAGAACCATCAACAAGAAGAATTCTCTTTCAAGAACAACATAACAAGGAAAACATGAGGGTTGAACTAGAAACTGCTAAGGAAGTTCAAGAAATGGCCAGGATTAGAGAAGAAGATGCCAAGCTCCGAATGACAAGAAGATACAACTCCAAGTTTCAACCACGAACCTTCCAGCTAGGTGACTTAGTCTGGCGTGTCTGGGGTGAAGCCAAAAAATACCCCCACACAGGCAAACTTGAACCTAACTTGGAAGGCCCATTCAAGGTCATCACCAACCTAGAAAATGGGGCTTATAAGCTACAGGAACTAAGTGGTAAAGACATTCCAAGAACATGGCATGCTACCCACCTAAAATTCTACTACAGCTGATAAATTGAAGGCCAGATGGCGTACTCAGGACCAATGCCCAGATACTGTCCAAGGTCCAGCCTCGACAAAACCCAGGACCATGTCCTGGTACTTCTCACCAAGGTCTACCCTTGGTGAGCCTTACTAAAATCCAGGATGGACGCATCCTGGTACTCTCTAAAGGTCTGTAAAACCCTAGGGCTTCCCTAGGTGGACGTCCAGCAAAACCCAAGGCAACCCCTTGGTCGATTACAAGTTCTTAATATCCATTTACTCGGTGAACCTCGACAAAACCCAGGACCAGTTCCTCGTACTCTCCAAAGGTTCGTAAAACCCTAAGGCTTCCCTAGGTGGACCTCCAGCAAAATCCCAAGGCAGCCCCTTGGTTGATTACAAGTTATTAATACCATTTACTCAGTGAACCTTGTAACAACCTGAATTATAAGTTGCTAATCTGGATGCTTGATGTGTGTATTATATTAATTAAATTACATGTGTTATGTTGATTAATTGTTTTATTTATAACTTGCTGCTTGAGTGCTTTTGTCTTGGTATGCGTGCTTGATAGGTATTGGACGTAAGTCAGCTCTGCTGTTCTGTGGTTGCTGCTGAGCACACTAAGAGGACGTGTTGTGTCAGTTGTGTTTATAAGCAGCAGGCTGGCATAACAACAAGTTCACTTTTCCTTCTTCTACCTTTGCGTTTCTCTGTTTTCTCTCTAAAACTCACCCAAAAACCTCTCGTTCTTGACCCCTCCTTTGTTATCTCCAACCTACGAGAGCCACCGTAGCTGCTGCGAAAATTCTGACGCTGAGAGGAACTTCATGGTTGGAACTAAAGCTTAGGACAAACACACTGTGAAGCTCGTGAATGAACTCCTAGTTAGGTAAGGGGAGTTCACTGTGTTTCTTAACAACTTTAGGTACCACGGTTTGGGGGCCAGGGAGTCTAGCCGTGACGGTAACTGCATGTCCCTGGTGTGTGTGATGTTTTTTTTTTTCCTGAAAAGCTACGCCTTTTATGAATAGGATGTGCTAGGCCTAAAATCTGTTGAATGTTTTTTGTGTTGATGTTTGGTGTTCTTGTGGGGAGTAGACGTTTTAAGAACTCTCTGTGCATGTGGGTGAAGTTGGCATTTTGATGCTGAAAAGTTTCTAAGACACTCATGGAAGTGTTCATGAAGGTGATGAGTACCGGGATGGGTTGGCCGGGTTACACGTAGACATAAATCCCTTGTGTCTGATGTCGACTACCGAGATGGGTAGGCCGAGTTAGATATATGTGTCGAACCCTTGTGTTTGATGTCGGCTACCGGGATGGGTAGGCCGAGTTGAGCGGGTTACGTCGCATGCATGCACACATGCAGGACGTAAGTTAGTACTTGTTGGCGGATGTCAGTAGATCGGGCTCCCTACCCAGGGTCGTTCCCTTAGAGTCATTAAGACTCAATTCCCTTTCTATATGGTATACCGGGGTCCTTACCCGGATGATACGTTAGAGCTATTGAGCTCAAGTTACCTCACCTTAAGGGGAGAGCTATCGGGTTTCTAACTCGGATAAGCTCGTGTCTTCTCGAGAAAAGAGCCACCGGGTTCACCTACTCGGTTGAGCTTGTGTTCCTTCTTCTAGAACGGTCGGGTTCCCTACACATGTCGCCTCTAGAAGCTCATCCTTCCATTTCCTTAGAGAGACTGGGTTCCTTACCCGCGGTGGACTATTTCCTTCAGGATGGCTAGGTCTAAACCCCCTTTTCTTGAGAACTGCCGGGTTCCTTACTTGGCAGAGGAGCTACCGGGTTCCCTTACACCCATGTGTGGGGTGGTGAAATAAAAACCCGGGGTCTTATAAGCGCTCTGTTGTAATCGATCACAGCACTTATGCAATCGGTTACATAATGCAGAACCCGTCCTGGAACTTTATAAGAAACCTAAGGACCTCTTGACCACCTTTGGAAAATTTCTACCAAACCCAACTGACCTCGACCGAGTTCCTCCGATCTCGCCCGTTTTGATACCCTTGTCTTCCCTTTTCCAAATCTTACCCCTTTTGACCGACCCCTACCGACCTTGTCTGAGTTCTACCGGCCTTGACTGACCTTAGCCGTCTTCGTCCGACCTTGTTTAGATCCTTACCTTGAGATAGTATATCTAAGTGCCAACCCGGACACCTCGTACTTCACACCGGCTCACTCGATTGTATGTGTTTATGAATGACGTATATGATTACGTTGGTGGCATTCGAACTCGGCCTATGTGATGGCTCGAGATGAGGAATGCGTTTGGATATACATAAATACCCACCGGGATATATGGCATTATCCTAGCCAGGTCGGGTTGAGCCTGATTTTGGGTCATACATTGATGGTGCCATGGTGATATTCTATGTACATCCATGAGATGTTGGGACTGGGTGGTGGTAAACCTTGCGAGGACCACGATCAGTGCATCCGTGAGATGTCGGGCTAGGTGGTGGTGAACCTTGCGAGGACCACGGTCAGTGCATCGTTGGGCCCTTGTGTGGGCAATATGTTACATAGGGGGTGTATGATGGATTAACCTTATGAGGAAGGATTGTGTTCCTAGCTGGGTCATAAATTGATGGTAGCTACGTAACATACGACATTTGCATGGCGAAAATGGGGTTGATGATTAGCTGTAGGGTACGGAGGTACTGGGGGACCACGTCTGTTGGGAACTCCTTCTGACACCATTGGCTGATCACCATGGGGGGGTGATTCCTATGCACGACAGAGTGACCCTGACAAGCTGCTACATCATCTGACCACAGGGATGACCCATTTTCGGGATGGTACCACATTGCATGATGAGAATTGAGTCAAGAGCATGCATCATGATAGATATTATAAGTCAATTTATGAGGTGTTTGTGGATATCTGTGTATGTTAGTGTCTGATGGAAGGCTTGGAATGTTGTATTGGTATGTTGATGACCGTGCTGCTTCTTGACCAGGTTGTGTCCTTTTTTTTGTTGTATCTATTGTTGTTATTTAATATGATGAACTCACCTTTGCTTTGTTGTACCTTGTGGTTTGGTACCTGTGATGATCGCGAACCGGGTTCGTGTGATCAGATGGGCCGCAGTAGGTGCTGTTGGGAGAAGATCGAGTTGTTTGGAGCCGCCGTGTTTTGTCGGGATGTCAATGGACATGATCCCGGGCAGGAGTTGCACTTTGCTAGATGCACCCCTTGTTTTTAATAGATGCACTCTTCGTTTTGCTAATTACACCCCTGACTTCTATTTCTCTTTCTACCTGTAAAACACTTGATGTATATTTGGAGACATAATCTTCTGTATTTGTAATTAAATTATGTCTTGTAAGTGCATACATAGACTTCAAATGTTTTATGAGTACCTTGATCTACGTGTATATTCTATGATGATGATCGTTATATGCTCACGAAAAATTTATCATGGTTTTTCACAAGTAACAAAAAAGGGTGTTCTTTTTATTAAAGACTTTATATCATGGTTATGAGTTAGTAATACAGTAGCGACATGGTGGGTCATTACAAACCTTGACAAAACCCAGGACATGTTCCTGGTACTCTCCAAAGGTTCGTAAAACCCTAGGGCTTCTCTAAGTGGACCTCCAGCAAAATCCAAGGCAGCCCCTTAGTCGATTACAGCTTCTTAATACCCATTTACTTGGTGAACCTCAACAAAACCTAGGACCAGTTCCTGTTACTCTCCAAAGGTTCGTAAAACCCTAGGGCTTCCCTAGGTTGACCTCCAGCAAAATCCAAGGCAACCCCTTGGTCGATTACAGGTTCATAAATCCAAACTTTGGTAGACCGTCAAGACTCATAAACCCAAGTCTTGGTAGACCTCCATCTCAAAAACCCAAGACTAGTTCTCGATACTCTCCAAAGGTTCGTAAAACCCTAGGGCTTCCCAAGGTGGACGTCCAGCAAAATTGATATGCTTCCAGCATACATTAGTTTTTAGGAGTAATTAATTAATATTTTGTTTAATAATTAGTAATATAAATTAGGATTAGGTAAGTTTATTACTTATTTGCATATTACTTTAATTCCTTATTTATTTTGTTATTTAGGAACCAACAAAAGAGGAAAAGAAGCAAAAAGAACAATCTAGTGCTCTCGACCAAGCCGCGCGAATCGTGCCAATTCCCATGCGATCAGCGTCAGATTGTCAAGATCAACTACTCAGTTCGAAGACCCCGCGCTAGTAGCACCACCCACCACGCCAATTGCGCCAGATGCTTAAAACCAACCTTCCAACTCGAATAAGCCACGCTATCAGCATGGCCATCCATGCTAGTAGCGCCAAGATATCAAAATCAGACATTCAGTTCGAATGTCCCACGCGATCAGCGTGGGACACTGCACTATTAGCACTAGAGTTCCAGAACAGCTTACTCAATTCAAACATCCCACGCGATCAGTGTGGGACTCCGCGCTAGTCGCGCCACAATCACGATAGTGCCTGATTTAAAAGATCTGATACTGATTTATCTTGGGGAACAGTTCCTTGTTACCTAAATTAAATCTAGAACATATATGGGTGATAAAAGAGAACCTCTGGGACACAGAAAAGGACCTTCTTCTGGACTTTGGAGAGACTTTTTGCAGAAGAAGACATTGAAGAAACCTTGGAGAAGATTGGATTCATTAGGGTTACTGCAGAATAGCAACTCTGCTTGTAATTTATTCTCTTCCTCTGGTAATTCCTCTCTAGGAACATGCTAGTTGTAAGATTAATGTCAGTTTTGAGTATGCTTGGCTAAATTCTTGTATTGTGGTTAGAGCAAGAACCTATGTGAACTCCTCTATGTCTTGATTGGTTTAAATGAGAATTATCATAATTGCTTTGTTTTATTCTGTTCTTCATTGTATTGTTCTTAATTGGGACTGGCCATTCTATTAAGATGCTTAGGGTTAGGATTCACAATAGGGATATTGGGATTCTAGTTTCTGAAATGAGTAAAATTACAATTTATACATTACCTAGGGATAGGAATGTGTAGTTGCAGCAATTTCAGGATGTATTTGCTGAATGCTTGGTTTAAGAGGGAATCACTAAGGGATTAGGGTTTCTAATTTCACTAAAGGGTTAAATTGCTAAGGGATTAGGATTTAGCTAATTATGTGAGAATACATCAGCTGAGCAATTAGAAATAATTCAAGTTAATAATTAATCTAAGTATAGAAGGTAGGGATCATAGGGGAATGCACTTTAACCACAATTGTTTCTAATCACTGTATAACAATCGAATTAAGTTCATTTACGTTCTCGTTAATTTTCTGTTATTTAATTTCAGTTACGTAATTACACAAACTCAACCAATTCTCTCAATTTATTATTTGTCTTCCAATTTCTAAGATGTTAAGTTACAATAAAATTGCATTCAATCCCTGTGGAGACGATACTTTACTTACTCACTTTATTACTTGAAACGAACGGTACACTTGCCAATTTCGCAACAAAAATCCAAGGCAACCCCTTGGTCGATAATAAGCTCATAAACCTAAGCTCTGGTAGAGCGTCAAGGTTCATAAACCCAAGTCTTAGTAGAACTCTAACTCAATAAGACATGATCATGATGGTGAATCCCAAAATGAGTATTTTGAAAAGTTTTGTGTAGAAAATGGAATTAACCACAATTTTTCAGCTCCAAGAACACCTCAGCAAAATGGTGTTGTGGAGAGGAAAAATGGATCCCTTGAAGAAGGAGCAAGAACTCTTCATAATGAGACAAATTTGCCTAAACATTTTTGGGTTGATGCAGTGAGTACAGTTTGCTACACTTTGAATAGATTACTCATAAGACCTATTTTAAAGAAAACTCCTTATGAAGTATACAGAGGTACAAAATCAAACATCTCTCACTTATAGCATTTGGTTGCAAGTGTTTTGTATTAAACAATGGTAGAGAATCTCTTGGAAAATTTGATGCTAAAGCTGATGATGTGTTGCGTAACGGCAAGTGCACCGCTCGTTTCAAGTAATAAAGTGAGTAAGTAGAGTATCGTCTCCACAAGGATTGGAATGAAGTTCACAGTA
>QARZ01039764.1:0-47557 GCA_013407115.1 Glycine latifolia
ATATATATATATATATATATATATATATATATTCCAGTAGTAAAAGTTCTAAATATCACTGTGAAAGATATTGCCTATGACAGACCACAATATCCAATGTGTGACTTCTTTCTTGCAGGTAAAAGGCAGTGATATTGCCTATGCCAGACATCAATATCCAATGTATCTTTACAATATAAGTGGACTATATTTGTATGGCTGTGAAACAACTATTTGTGGGATCCCATCAAGGAAAGAGCCAATTCATAACTGAGATTGCTACTATATTAGTTGTGCAACATAGTAATCTGGTCAAATTATATGGATGTTGCATTGAGGGGAGTAAAATACTGTTTATCTATGAGTATCTAGAAAATAAGAGTCTTGATCAAGCATTGTTTGGTATGAGAAAATACTTTTTGTTCAATACATATTTCTTTTTAGTGTAAAATACATTTTGTTCTTACCTCACGTTATTGTATATTTAGAGATTCTACAAAATTTTCATTTTTAGTCTTTTACACTAATTATATATTAGGTTGTGATTTCAAACTTGCAATCATGGTTATTTGTATATATGTAAAACCAATAATATAAAATGTTTAGGCTTGTATATATGTAAGTACATGGATTATTCTATAATTAGTATAGACCCTCATATTATTGGAGTTAACAATCAGATAATAGAGATAAAATGTTTAGGCTTATATCTATTTTTTTAAAATAAAAAAAAATAAAATTAAGATACAAAGATGGTTTTAAGATAAAACCGTCTTTGTATCTATTTTTTTACAAAAAAATTAAAACCGTCTTCGTAGGTGCGGGAAAAAAAACATACAAGAGATACAAAGACGGTTTTTAGCGAAAATAGTCTTGTTAGGTGCGTAAAAAAAAAAGAGATACAAAGACGGTTTTCAGCCAAAACCGTCTTCGTAGGTGTGGAAAAAAAAAACACGTAGGAGATACAAAGACGGTTTTTAGCCAAAACCATCTTCGTAGGTGCGAGAAAAAAAAAACACAGCAGATACAAAGACGGTTTTGGCAAAAACCGTCTTCGTAGGTGCATAAAAAAAAAAGATACAAAGATGGTTTTTTAGAACCGTCGTCGAAAGTTCCCATTTTCAACGACATACGCAACAACAATGGTTCTATAACCGTCGTCGTATGGGGTTTAGAATCGTCGTCGTATGTGTTGCCTGGAGTAGTGATAAATCATGCTTGTGGCAAAAAATTAAATTATGTATTTAAAATTCATTATAAGATATATAGAATTTATGTTGAAGAAATTTGTTTTTGGCAAAAAAAAAAAGCATTTTGTGGCGGTTTTTAAATCGCCAGAAAATACAAAATGTGAAAATAAAATTTGTAGGGGTTAAAAGCCGCCACAATTTTAGCTGCCACAAAAATTACCGACGGACATAAAAATCTGTCGCCTAAAATTTCCAACGACCATTTTACCAATGGATTTTTGTCTGTCGGAATTCCATCGGAAATTTTATTTTTCCGACAGATTTTCTAGTTTAGCGACGGATTTTGTTCGTCGGAAATAACAATTTTTTTGTAGTGGATAGACATAGAACCTTTAAGAAGTCGATTTGAATTTGAAAAGATAAATCATCAAAAGTGATAAAGCTGGCTATTTCCTATATGATTTTTTACATCAGCCTACAATCCAATATTTGGAGCTAGGTGGGAATATTAAACTGAACTATCATTCATAAAGTACAACTACTTACGGTATCTCTCGTTCCCCTTGAACCAAGTGCTTAATAGCACTCACGAACAGCGCAAGACATGTAGTTGTCAGCCCCAATTCTTTTCTTCAGCTGTCGGTCCTTTCCATTGATATCCTTGGCCATATCCAGTGTAATTGGAATCTAAAGAGCATGTGGCCATATTGCTATCATTGGCCAACTGCACAAAATACAAAAACAGAGAATAAAAGCATAACAAAATAGTAAAATACCAAAAGTTGCAAGTCATTAGCAAGTTAACAATCCAGTCATTTCCAGATATACATAATGGGTCTATAATTAGGGATTCTTTATGAAATCAACAAAGATCAGGAGAATACAATGAAGTATATTTCAATGTAGGATTAGAATTCTAATCATATGATTTCTATACAAGGAGGTAACTCCCACCCACACAAAATCTTTTAACTCTCACACAAACGCAACCTATACCATAATTTCCTTTTTCATCTAACCATAAATTTAAATAGACTTCAGCACTGTATCAAGTTAAAGTGAGGTGATAACAAAGACATGTAACAAATGACCCAATATAGATAGATGGTAGAGATAATAATGATCATGAAAATACTAGATTGCTTTGATAGTAATTTCAATAATACCTTGAATATGTTTAGATTTCTGATCAAATAATGTTGAGAATATGGCATACCAAATTTAGGTATCCATAAAGTATACCTAGAAAGAAAAAAGTTATACCATTATACTATTGATGTTTAAAATAGGATGTAAACAAGATAAATTACAAACCCATACCAGAATATATAGTAACTGAAAGCCAAGTTCGTAATTATGAGCAAGACCCAAAACATTGTGTATCTGACATTATAAACAATGACATATTAATATCAGATGCAAGGAATATTATACCATTCACATTAAATGAAATAGAAACTATTCAACTAATATTCTTACTTGAAAAGGGAAAATGCGCTCTCATGCATTCCCCTACCAACATACAAATGAGGCTGCCAATTACTAGACATCAGAAACACCAAGTTATTAGAATCTAAGTATCTCAAATGTCACAATTGTTCTTAAGATGTACCAAACAAAAAAATATATAGTTAAAAATGGGTTTCATTACTGCCTACATGTGATCACCATACATCATTAGCATCATAATCCTATAGTTTGACCTTTCGAGGTGATGATGAATAAAAGTGATCAAAAAGAATATTGCAGCAAGCATATTTGGTGACAGGTAAACAACAAAAGCCAAAATAAACAATGAAGGAGCACTTGAACCACCACTTCCAAACCAACTTTTAATAGTTTGAGCAAACCGAGGAGGATTATCCCAAGTATACGCATAAGTAACTGACAGAACAATCACCCATGCTGCATCTGAAACAACTTTTAGAATGTATAACATACAATGATGTACTCCATTTTGCTTTCCAACTCAGGATCACATCATATTCTTAACTTAAATCATATTTTCAATTCCAACCATAATTGAATCAATTCAATGAACCATTCAATTATTTAGAATCGAAACTTAAAAAATTCAATATCTAAACCAAGTGAATCTCCGAGTTCATACTTCATATGCGAGTGCTGCGACACAAACTCTTCGTCATCCGCCATCAAACCGTCCACGACTTCCTCTTGCCTCGTCGTCCTCTGCGGTGGTGGCTCTGCCACTGGTGTAACGGCTTAATTTTTCTTTTAGAAATTAGATTTTTGTTTATTGTTTATTTTAAATAAGAGTATATTTGTATAGGTTTAAAGTTAATACTCACACGTATAAATAACATAATACACCTACTTGTTTCATTGCAGTCCATTTTGTTCTTTCACACAGTCCTTGAGTTTTAAATGCAAACCATACACCATAAGTTCAAATACAAACCATAAGTCCTACTTAGGAAACAAAATATAAAGTTACTATAAACCATAAATTCTAGCAACCCTATATATACATAAGTACCAAGCAAACGTGAAATTATTCATTTTTACTAGTATGGCTAACTCTAGTAGATTTCGTGGATGAAGAGTCATATTCAGATGTTATCTGCAAAACTTTCCTCATGCTCTGGTTCATTATTAAGATTCACATTTCCTCCAAGGACAGGTACAAAAGGAGGATACATCTGATTGCTGCTAGAAGAAATGTTTATGGGCTCCATAGGGGGATCATGATATCCATGAGGAAATTGCATAAAAGGATCGTTAGGATTAGCCATATTATTTAGTACCGACACCGGAAAGTGTGCACCAAAGTACACATACACACGTATAACAGGATGCATGGTAAGTACATAATAATTTCTAACCTCATCATGGTCCCACCACCACTCCAATGCATCAAGGAAGATTATCATTGAGGTCATCTATATAAAAAAAAAGGAAACAAATCTAGTGAGAAATAAAATTTCTCAGTAGGCAAAACTAAACCATCAAATAAGTTAGTACGTTAGTAATTCATTAAATAATTCCAATATCAAAAAATAACCATTCAAACAATATGCATGATGAAATTCCAGAGTGCACATGGTCTCTACATATCATACTGTATGTAGCTACATCTCGTATTAGATATATATAAGCACTTGAATAGTTAAACCTTTTATCTACATTCCATTCAGCCTCTAATTCTTAAAATTAATTTAAAATCATTCCAAGATATATATAAGAAAATAGTCCAAATTCCATCAAAATCAAGTCCAAAGGTCAGCAAAATCAAGTCCAAACATTACTAATATTTCAGCATTTCGATCATCAACCTATCCTATTCTTAAATCAACATAACCATATCATAAAATTCCCTTTAGTGATATGAAAATTCAGCCTACTAGGGTCAGCCATAAATTTCTGCACCATTTCACATAAAGATTAGTCCAAATAAACCCTTAAATAAAGATTGAAGCCTAGCCTACCTCAAGTAAATTGAATTGCAAATGTCCAAGTAACTGGCTTCACTTCTTTAAAGTCTCCAAGGGAGGAAGTCTTAGGATGATTTATATGAAAGAAAAGAAGACAATGGAAGTATAGGATACTATAGGAGTGGGCTACGATTACAAGTAAATAAGAAAGTGAGAAATGAAAGCAAGGTGAAAGGTGGAAAGCAAATGGGTCGTGAGAGTGAGCTTTGATGCTAGTAGTGTATGTGCAACTTTTTGTGATATCATGAGCTATTTATATTAAGTTAGTTAGTTAGGTATTAAGTGAATTAGTTAGGTTTTAATTTGATTAGTAGTTAATTCAGTTTTAAAGTAACTAACTAATCATAACTTGAAGATATTATCCTATAATTTTATCTTTATTCACTAGATTTTTCTTTATCCAATCATTACAAATATTCCTTCATTCTTGACCTAGGTGCACGTGGAGCCTTGCTGAGTAGCTAGATTTCATTTGTTTGGTTCCTATAATTACACACACAACTACATATCACCTTTTCCCTTTAGCCTTCACGTAGACTCACACAATCACACACATGCTCACGGCTGCACCTACAGTTTAGTGTTTGAAGCAAGACTCCCTTCATTAAATACTTAATGTCCACATTGATAGTCTCCTAAAAAGGCTTGTTGAAGAAGCTTGGTTTTAGTTTGTCTTATTCACTTCATATATTGACTACTACTTTGACTCTTGTACACTACTTTCATTGCTATTGTTTTTGTAAAAACTCAGGTGCCATGTGTGCTTAGTTGGCTAATAGCATGTGGATTTGGAGTATTCAAGAAGTAAATTCTGTTTGGTTCTATGCTTTTAGCTGAAAATCATCTTTTGCTCCAAAGTTAGATAGTTTCCACGTATAACATACATGTTTTTCACTTCCAAATAGCTAAAAACAATCTCATCACATATGATTCGGTTCTTCCTATAATCTGTGCTAATCTATAAGTCATTAAATTCCCATCTTTTAGTATGTTAAACTAGACTTCCTAAGCTTTTTAACAAGGTATCACATGCCTCTGTTGGAGTTCTAAAACTCTAGATATAGTATTTTAAAAAAACTCTAAAGCTGTAACAACCCGCCTCGTCGCTACGGTATTACTAACTCTAATCGGGTAAATTTTCAAATTTTAATGAAAACTTCATTAATTTGATTATGAAAATGGTAGTAAATTTTTCTCGATAATACAACTATCATACACACTATACAATTACATAATTGAATATATACATACATACATATAATTCACATATCAGTAGTTAATTTAGTTTTACATGTAATTACACATGGAATCTTACATATCTAACAAAAGAATTCAAGGAACTAACTAAGAAAGATTTGATTAAAAAAACAAAAATCTTTCCCAAAAAGAACTCCAATGTCATCATGTTGGTTTGGCGACTCCAACCAAAAAGAATCTCCCTCCAGAGTCACCTAATGTTGCTCATCTGCTCACATGAACGTAAGTTCGCGATCATCACAGGTACCAACCACACGGTACAACAAATGCAAGGGTGAGTTTATTACATAAAACCAACAAGCATCAGATAAACACAATTGGAAAGGAAACAACAATAACAACCACAATCATTACCCAAGATCCATCAATCCAATACACACTCGACACACCAATCATCCAATTCATTTCATAATTCAAACAATCATGTTAAGAATGATGCATGCTCCTGATTTCACTCTCACCATGCAATGTGGTACCATATCCAGGGAAATAGACTCTCACAAGAAAATGATTCATCGCCTATCAGGGTCATTATGTTGTGCACTAGCCATTCACCCCCCCCGGTGATCAGCCAGCGACACTAGGGAATTCCAAACCCGATGGCCCCTTAGTACCTGCGTTTTCAGCCCATAGAAACTCACATGTATGTATAATAACTAGGTTTTCCAAAAAAAGAAAAAAATTATAATATTTTATTCCCGATGCCGATAGCGTGGGAGCTGGCACCGTTAGCGTGGGAGGCGCGCCAGAGTGGCGCAATTAGCGCCAGAATGGCCCTGGAGACCCCCTAATTTGTATATCTGGCACGATTAGCGTCAGAAATACCCCCAGACTCGAATATTTGGCGCGAATAGCGCCAGGATAGCGTTATTGGCGCTGGAACGCTGTCAGGGCCCCTATAAAAGGTCATTTTCGCGAAAATGGGCCAAAACTCTTCCTTCTTCTTCCTCTGAATGCCATTCCACCATTGTTGAGCTTGGGAAGCTCCATTTCACCAAACTTCATCAAAACACTTCCCTTTCAACATGAAACTTGTAGGGAATCATCCTATGAGCTAGAATCCTTCATCACTTTTTCCTAAAAATCATCAAACGGAGAGATCGTTTTCTTGAAGGAACTTCTCAAAACTTGAGTTTGGCGGGAAAAGGCGACGATTTACAGACACCCAAGCTTGGAGAAGTTGTCCTCTAGCCTTCCTTGTCGATTTAGAGGTAAGAAACTCAAGTTTTACCGTTTGATTCGTGAAATTGTTCTTGAGGTGAATAGTGACCCTTTTGAGTTAGAGCTGGAATTAGGCTTGGGTCCTTTAGAAAAGTATGCTTAGAAAGTTGTTGTGATAAAGGATTAGCTTTGAAATATTGATTTCATGGACTTTGGTGTTTGGCTCTGAGAAATGCATGTGTAGGAAGAATGTTGGTTATATTGGTGGATGTAGGACATGCATAAGCCTTGATGCTTGTACTATATGTGCTCAGGAGGCTATATAAATGGTGAAATTGTGTTGAAGTAAATGTTTTAGCCATATTGTTAATCCTTGAGTTTGGGCCTGAGTAATGTTAAACTCTTTGAATTGGTTGGTGCAGAGCCTTTAGGAGACTCTAGTGCCTTGGTTAGGCCGAGATAGATCCTGTTGAGGGTCTGGGAGTTGACTATAAGGTGATTAGCTCTGATAACCTTAAGATAAAGGACTAAGAGGTTAAATGGAAAGGAATGATGTTTCTTTCCATTTTAACGGTTGAGAACTGTTGTTATGTGCTTAATGCCTTGTAAGGTTAGGTTGATTATTGATTTATCTTGTGTGCCTTTGTATAGGGCGTGACACCGAGGGTGTCAGTTGCGTAGAACACAGTTCTGGGGTTGAACTGCAGAGCGCTGCTTTGCCAGGTAAGTTCTTCGCTCTTGGGAATGTTTCCCACTACCTGTGTTCCACCATACTCCGAGGAAGTGATGGTTGCATACATGATGCATGTGCATTGAATTGGTTGTTACAGTTTTCTCATGATAATATGTATTCATGATTCTATGCTTTGTGTGGATGGTTATCTGTTGAATTGATCTTCTGGCCAGTTAGATAGATATGGACCTCCCTAGGAGTAGAGTGCAACTCCTAATTTGGTTTGCTCACGTAAAGGGTGATGATGATCCCTTAAGACCAAGAGATAGGTGGTCCCGTCACGGTTGAAGCCTATTCTCGGAGGTACCATATATGTGCATCCATGTGTAAAGGGGTAGCTCCCGATGGGATGGCACGAGTGTGAGTTCCGGTCTCACACTGAGGACTGAGAGTCCCAGATGCTGATGATGATGCATCTTGTGGCGGGCGTAGTACCACGGATATACATTAGAGCTAGATGATGGCTATATATTGTTGTGAGGGCCGGGAGGCCAATGATTGTGATGCCTTTGATGTTGTGTATCATGGAAGTGAGCCCGGGGGGAGGAGAAGCCTCCAAGAGCCCTGAGCTTACTGAGATGTGTATCTCACCCCGTGTGGGGATTATGTTTTTGTAGGTGATTCATCTGGCAGAGATGATAGGTCTCAGGGCGGGAGGCCCTAATAGAGACAGTTCCTGTGTAGCTGCTTGGCAGCATTTTGAGAGCATGGTGGCTCCTTGGTTATGTTGATGTATTTTGTACCCCTGGTTCAGGGAAGATGTGTGTGTACACATGTGATGTTATGTTTATGTTTATGATGTATAAACACTGTTGGTTTTGTATGCCCTCGCGTGAGGATGTGATCTGTGAGATCATGGCTAGGAATGCCTATTCTTTTGTATTGCCACAGGGGTGGTTGAGATGATGTATATATGTATATACCTGTGGTTTATTCTCCTGATATATCTGCACAGATATTGTTGATGTATCTGTCGTTCCTTTTGTGGTTTGGATCGATGAGGCTGGCTTTAGTGTTTTGGTTTTGTATATTTAACTGAAGTACGTACCATACATAATGAATCAAGAAATAAGGTTTTGTAATCACTTCCGTGGGTTTTAATTAAATTAATTACCGCGTTAAATCTGATTAAGTAATTGTTAATACACCGGATGCATACGGGGTGTTACAGTACGCGCATGCCTTCATTCTATTTCCATCAATGCAATATGAAGTATGCAACATGGGCATCATCAATGCATGACCTGGCTAGGAACAAATCCTTCATTGCAGGGTAACCCGTCATGTACCCTCCATGTACATACATAACACACCAATATGGGCTCACCGATGCACTGACCGTGGCTAGGAATAAATCCTTCCTCGCAAGGGTAACCCGTCATGCACCTCTCATAGGTATCCATGTGTATCCACACCACACAATGACATTGTCCACATCAACATTATCTCTCATCAATGTCATTATCAACATCAACACCACATCATCTCAATATCTTCATCATACGTATCAAAGTCATCTCACTTCAACATCATCAACTACATCAACATTATTTCATTTGTACATCATCAAACACATCATCATTATCTCATTCAATCATCACCAACACATCAATAATGTCTCATTTCAACATTATCAATGACATCAATATCACCTCATTCATCCACAATCCATATTACCACGAGACTGGTATTTTAGGAAAATTCTAAATTAAAGAGGAGGACTACAATATAGAAAACACACTCTTATGCCCATTTAAAAATTTAGTAAAGAATTAAATAGGAAAACATATTATAAAATTTTGGGTTGAGTCTCCTCTCTAATTAAGACTTTTCCCAAAAATCCAATCAATTACAACAACAACATCATTCACAGTTTTATCCATTAATAACAAATTCATAGCATTCCATTAGTTAAAAACACAATTTTTCTTGAAAACGAGCACACAATAGGAACAAGCATACATCAATGATAGATATATTGCATCCTATTAGTTTAAAACATAACTTTTCTTGAAAACCAGCACATAATAGGGATAGGCAGATATCTTCAAAGTTGGACTCTCTGGCCCCCAACTATGGTACCAAAACTATAGTTAAATAATAAACTCCCCTTACCTATTTATATTTCTCTGTTAGCTCCTTGAAACGTCGTTTTGGGATCTCTCATTCATGTGTTTTGGTCAAAATGCAGAGCTCTATATACCAGATTGAAGATAATTTAGTATAGATTTCCAAGGTAAGATCAATATTAACATTTGGGTCAAATACCCACAGGTGGTTTGGGAGTTCACACCGAAAGACATCATTTTGAAATTTTGATCACACAAATGTGACTGGGGCTCAACAAGGATCACGAAAATGACATCAATTTTATAAAAAGGAGACACTAAGAGAAGCTTAAACTAGCTAGGAGATGACAAAGGAAACCAATGTTACCTCAAAGAAACCAAGAAAGAAGGATTGGAGGCTCTGTTCTCTACAGAAACTTTGAGATGAGTTTTAAAAATTCTGATCCGATTAAAGTGTTCCTCTACGTGCCATGGTCCAACGGCAAGCGATGATGCCTCGTGGTGGTCACCGGTGGCCGTGACTGATGGAGGAGGATAGTGGGAGGTTGAGGGAACGTAGGAGGAAGAAGAAAACCTCAAATTTCATGATTTACGCTGCTGGTATGTATTTATCACCGCCTTGACTCACCCAGACGAGCCAAAATGCCCTCCAAAATTCGCCTGGACGAGTTGACCCAATTTTAAAATTTTTGCTTTTGTGAAAGGCAATCCAACGGTTAATGATAGATATATCTTGGACGAGTTCACCTTTATCCACCCTAGATAAAGAAACTAAAATCTAAAATCCTATTAGACTTCTAATGATCAAGAACTAGAAAACACTACTCTAGAAAAGCTCTAAAGAAACTCTTTGATCTTAGAATTTACAAGATTAAAAGTAATTTATCAATTCACAGTAAGAGTTCAAGAGAGATACAACCTTATGATCCTCAGAAGATGAGTGAATGAATGCTATTGTTGAAAATAGCTCTCTTGAAAAACTCTTGTTGAATCTTGTTCAAAGCAACATGATCAATGACAAATGAGTCTTGGATTTTGAAACAAGAGGTATGAAACTCAGAAAATATTTTTCTCAGACTTTGAAAGCTTTGGGAATGATGAGTAATTCGTAAAAGTTAGTTCTCAAGATTATCCCAAAAGCACAGACCCAACAGCTTTTTATAGAAAAATAGTTTTAACTGTATATAATCGATTAAATCATCCATGTAATCGATTATTTTAACTAGTGTAATTGATTAATATCCAAAATAATCGATTAAAGTGTTCTTAAAACAATCTGGAAAAGATTTATGAACAATGTAATCGATTAAAATGACCTGTAATCGATTAACGCAGTTAGTCTTAGATTTGAAATAAGCCTGTGTAATCAATTACAATTGAGTGGTAATCGATTAAGGAAGTCAGACATATTTTGAGTTTTTGTGCTGTGTAATCGATTATGAGTGAATGGTAATCAATTAATATGTTCTTCATGGCTTAAGTAATAGATTACACATGGTGGTAATCGATTAAATCAGTGCCAGATGAGTTTTTTCAAAAACTTAACCATGAGAAATTTCTTTCTATATGCAAACATGAAACCTTTTATGCTTTTCTTAAATCATGTATGCATGTTTATGATTATGTTTATGCAATGCAAGGATCAAAAGATAAGCCTCTTAAATAACTTAACAAATTACAAATGTCTTTAATTGAATGACATTTAAAAAGCTAAAATCCTTTAAGCAAAGAGCTTCATCCTTGTCTTGATCTTCTTTCCAGCCCCCCCTGTATCCAACAATCTCCCCCTTTTTGGATTTGATCATGCCAAATATCAATTGAACATTTGTTGTTCCTTTAAGTGTATGAGAGAGATGAATGATAGGAGCTCATACTTAACCTGAAGTCAACTCAGCCTTTTGCCAAGATCAAGTGTTAAGTAACCTTGCATAAACAAAGATAATTTCTTTGATTGCTCCCCCTATTTTAGGTAATATTTCATAGAGTTCAGAGTTATAATTTCAAAGCAATAAGGATTTATATTTTTCAGTCAAATTTTATGTTCCTTTTACATATTCACATGTTCATATAATTACTCCCCAACATATATCCATTTTATTTCATATTATTTCTCCCTCTATTTGTCTTATCAATGACAAAAGATATCATTATAACAACAAGATAAGCAAGGAAGAAATGAAAAAAAAAACAAAATTTTTATTTAATAAAAGAAAACGAGTACAATATTGAATTTAAAAAATAGAACAATAATGATCAACAATGAACAAAGCATGAAGGAAAATAACTTGGATAGACAATAAGAAAGCATACACAAACAATCTAAGTTAGAGCTTATCATACTCATCTTGAGCCATCTTAGACTCAATATTTCCTAGCCTAGACTTAAGTTCCTCCATGGATGAGTTGGTCTCAGCCCCATGCTCATGATGTAAGGACAGAAGAGCATCCATCTTCTGAATCATAAGGGATTCAAAAGGGCTGTACTGCTGCTGAGCAATGCCTTCTTCAACTTCTCCTTCTTCATCATCTCCTTCTCCAGCATCTGCAGGTTGAGGTGACTGTCCAACCATCTACCATTCATTAGGAGTCTTCACCAAACCAAGCTTATTCGGATGCCTTTCTTTGATGAGATTAGTGATGTTTGTAGTGTTGTCTACAATTTCATTTGAGACATCAACCTTGAAGTAGTAAATGAATCTAGTTCATTTGTGTAGCAGTCTTCATTCCATAGACAAGCTACAAGTCATCATCTCTTGCTTGAGCATGGTTGGATGATCTTAGAGTTAAAATGTAAGTGATTATGTAGTGAGGGAGCCTGTCTTCACCATTCATTGAACTAGTACCAAGCCTTAGCTTTAGCCTTATTTGAGGGTCTTGAAGCATCCCTCTGTATGTGTCAATTTTGTTGTAGCCTTCAACCTCTTCATCAAATTTCCTTGCATCCTCAAAGGAAATACCAGCTACCTCATGCCAAACTTCAGGAGTGATCTCCATGGCCACCCTATTTACTTGAGGTAGGATGGTGTCATCCATGCTTATCTTAGCATAGGTGTAGAACACCTTCATTAGTTCAGGGTAAAAAGCACCCTTTAGCTCCACAAACTTCTTTAATCCCTAAGCCTTAATCATTGCAGGGAACTAAAATCCCTCAAATACAAACCAATCTAGGTCACTACTAGAAAAGTCGCTTTCCACATCGGTTATTTTGGACATTTAACATCGGAATATAACATCGATTTTCTTAAAAAACCAATGTCGAATAATAAGAAATTAACAGAAAAAAAATGTAAACTATGCAAATTCAACATCGATTTTTCATAAAAATTGATGTTAAATTTACATAACAACATCAGTTTTTATAAAAACTGATGTTGTTGTAAGTAAATTATGCAAATTCAACATCGATTTTCCATTAAAATTGATGTTGTTGTTAGTAAATTGACATCGGTTCTTCCAAAAACCGATGTTGTATATTCACTTTTTACATCATTTATTAATTAACCGATGTAGAATGTCATTTTTAAAAAAATGACTTATTCTCTCTGTTACTCCCAGGTTGATACTCTAAACCCCATAATCTCAATGAATACAACTTCAATATGTGTGGGAAGATGAGAACATAAACACACAAGTATAAATATAAATTTAATATCTGAACAATATATAAACTAACATGTATCTCAAATACTCTACCTTCATGATGTAATGAAAAAACACTAATTAGAGCATACTAACTAATTTTCCAATTAAACTATACTTAGAAGCTGAATCCAACACTAAATCAAAACATACATATACTTGTGTGGTCCCATTCTAAATCAAAAGCCAGAGTAATGATATTTCATTTATGGAAAAACATAATAGCCACAAAAAGTTTAACAAGACAAACTATTCTATGAAAGCCACAAAAAGTTTAACAAGACAAATGAATAAAGTTAATAAGTTTACCATGGACATGGATACGCAGAATAAAAAGAAGATTTGAAGTATGAACTAAATTTGCATTTATTTAATGAAGAACTTGCAGCTTACAAAGGAAATTAAAAAAAAATTGGCTAATGAATTTGCATTTATTTACACTAACAAACCACCTCTTTTTCTTGAGCAATTTGCAACATCTCGAAGGACAGCACCGCAAGCTACTGCTGCTGCTGAGTAGGAGTAGGCACCATCACAACTGACTTTCCAGAAAGCATTTGCAGTAATTGGAACATCAAAATCTGGAAGTTGTGGTTGGAGTGTACTATATAAGTCCTTACTCCTGGAAATATCTTGAATCAAAGCCTTTATATTTGCCACCAAACCAGTTGTGGCTGTCCATTGGTTGTGAAACACCAATTTGTTTCTCCTCCACCAAATACGATCTAAGATAATGTTAAAAATTCATATTAAATTTTAGTATTTTTTTATTTCATATTAAAAAAGTTATTGATTATATATATATATATATATATATATATATATATATATATATATATATATATATATATAAATTAAGGGATATACATTATGATCTACATTCATATATCTTAATTAGTCTTGAAATTGATAATTGAATTAAGCTCAATCATCATACCACGATTAATAATGATAATAATAATTAAACAGCAAAATCTTAGACAAAAAACCAAACATATGATCAGGACATGATTGATTTACAAATAAAAATGCTACAACAACATTCTAATACAAATTAAATAAATAAAATAAATGAATATAAAAATAAGAACTTTAATAAAATAAAATAAATAAGATAAATGTAACTAAGTATCACAAGCAAATGGAGACAGAACAAAAGTTAATTACCTCATGTTCTGGCATTCCAAGTGCTCCTGGCATCCAATTCAAAAGGCCAAGATATGCTCTCCGGTCTAAATTGATGAACTTGCTCACAAGCGGTCTTCCATGAACTGGACCTATTCTTAAACCCTTCAAATACCATTTATTAACTTCCTAAACTTTGGATGAGAAATGAACTTGCCCGCCAGCAGTTTAAATTGATTTTAAAAACAGTTTTTAAAATCAAAATAAAAAAAAAGTGATTCAAAGAGGTCTCAAATTTCTCTATTTTAAAATGGGAAAACTGAAATTACAAATTAAACAAAAACAAGAGATGAAAATTGTATTTAAGTTTAAAATATACTAGTTTAGCAATTTTTAAAACAAAACATTTCCATTTTTGCGAAAAAAAAAAGCTTTAGGCAACTCTATATTTATGTGCCTCTATGTGTAAGGTTTATTAGATTTTGGCCTCTAGCTCTAATAGCTAGTGACAAATTATATGTCTCATCCATGTGGAGGGTTTATTAGGCTCTAGCCTCTAGCCTCTAATTCTAATTGTGGTCAGTGGAAAATTAAAGCCTTTAATACAGTTTGCTGTCATATCATGAAGTAGCTTGAATTAAATGAATGTCTCTTTACAAAATGTTCTTACAATATTTCCTGCATCACCCACCAACTCTGCCATTTGCTCAGAACCAATGTCTTGCCCACGTTCATCCAACATCACAACCTATTTGTTGCTCACTTCTTCAAGCTATATGACAAGCTTACTAGTATTATTGTTATGAAATCTGTCAACTTATAATATAAAGCTTAAAAACATTAAGACAAACAATAAAAGGAAAGATATATAACAGATTATAACTTTTATATTAAGTGAAACTTATAGAAGTGAGATTGAATTATAGAAGTGTGGATCTGCAAATTGATTATGGGTTTCTATTATTTTCTAACAGATAACATCAAGGGACTAGACTCTAGTTATGCATATCCAAAATATTGAACAAGATAAAAACAATCGCAGATCAATGAATATTTTATTTGAGAGTAAATAATTGAAGAGAAAGAAGTTTTACTATAAAATCAATGTCATCCCATTTTTTATCATCCATGTTGAAGTACTCGTCCTTCACCATCCTCTTCATCCACTTTTTATTCCCACTTTTTAAGATTATGCATTAAATAAAAGATTAAGAGAGAGAGAAGCAACAAGAAATGTACAAAACTAGCACCAATCAATCCCAGTCCTTCAAAAATACAAATTAAGCATATCGTTATATAATCTTGCAGATTACTTTACAAGTTCATATACTAATTAATTTAAGTCTTGGTAGGTCCAGTCAATGCCAATTTTATATTCACTACCAAAAGAGAAAAGAGAAATAGATCATTTGAGAGGTTGAAGTTACTCCAGAATATATGTCAACAAGCGAATAAATAGATAAAAAAAACAAAGAGGGACAAAGTTACCATGCAGCTGTATTAGGCACTAGATGACTGAAAACAAGCAGGTGGTTTAAAGCAAAGTCGAAATAAATTGAGAAAGATATAAAATAACATTTAATGATTTACCAAAATATGATATAAAATTATATACCTCTAAATCATAAGTACAAGCTGATTCATTAACATGAAAGTTAGAAGAGGTACAAAAAATATTCATGGCTTAAGCATGATTGTATATACATGTAACATTATTAGAAAGGCTAGCAAACATCAAGGTAAACAAGTTAACAAACATAAATTTTATAGCAAAAAGAAAAAGTGAAAAAGTAAGAAGCCATATATAGATATGAGCCATATATACAAGTAAAAAAGAGAGAAGCCAACCTTGTTAAAATAACACTAGCAGATTTCATGAGTGGAGTCCCACTCCCTCCACCTGGTATTAGTACAGACCGACAAATGAAAACATTACATCTGGAAGGCACATGCCTTATTGGGGCATGTAGTTTACTTAAAAGATGGAGTGCTGAACAAAATATAGATATATAATAATTAAAAAAGAACAACAAATCAACAGCAGATTTCAACGGATAACCAAAAAAATTAGGGGAGGCGAATGTGGATCTAATCATGGGGTTCTGGTGGAGCCACGCCCAATCATGGGGAGCCACTTGGTCCTTCCTCTTCACCTCAATCCCCTCCTACCTCTTCCTCTCAATGCTCCTCCACCTCTCTCTTTATCCTCTTCTGCCGCCGTCAAATCCCTCTCGGGCCACTCCTCGCAGTCCACAGCCTCTCCATGTCCCTCATTTCCTCCACGATCTTTGCCAGCATCCAAGATCTGGGACATGCGGTGGTTCTAGCGGCACTCCAAAACCCCTATACTGTCGATGAGGAGACAGAAGAGGAAGTTGAAGGTGACAGAGCCGACAAAGGAGTTGAAGCTGGCCTTGTCAGAGTTGCCGACGGAGGATCTATTGATAAGGAGATGGATTTGCCGAGATCAACGAAGTGCTCGGAGAGGTTGTTGCAGAAGAGTGGGAGGAAGGTTTCGTGCTTGGAGGTGAGGAAGTGGAGGTAGAATAGAATGATTAATTAGGTTTTGGTTACTTCCGTGAACTTATCACGTTCTCTCTCCATGCTCAAATTAACAACATCGGTTTTTAAGTTAAAAAAAAAAAACCGATGTTAACGTGTTCCAGTTAACATCGATTTTTATGTTTTAAAAAAAAACTGATGTTAACATGTTCCTGTTAACATCGGTTTTCTTAAAAACCAATGTAAGCAATGTTAACATAGGTTTTTAAGAAAAATGATGTAAACAAGAACACATTAACATCGGTTTTTAAAAAAACCGATGTAAACAAGAACACGTTAACATCGATTTTTTCAAAAACCGATGTTAATCAGGTCCTCTTAATTACGAAATTACCACTGTGTTTTCGTTAACATCGGTTTTTGAAAAAATCGATGTTAACGTGACAATGTTAAATCTAATATTTCTAGTAGTGGGTCAAGTTATTTAGGAGGGAAAATTAATTTTGTGGCATTGAACTGCATATAGTTCAAGCTTTCTCTCTCATTTGTGAACCAAGAATTCAATCTATTCACATAGGGGTTGGAAGATTCACCAGCCTTCCTTTTGCTGGATTTTGCTTTCTTAGGGGCTGACATGTTGGTTTTAGATAGAAAATATGAATGGGCCGTAGTTAAGAATGAGAAAGAGAGGGAGAAATCTCAGATTGCATAGAGTAGAGAGAGATTTATGTGTGAATTTTCTCTCTTTGATAGGCTATATTTATAGGGATTTTGAGGATTGATTTTGAATTTTGAATGTGTGTAACAACTATTTCGTACACCCAGAAGATTAAATGCGCAGAAGCAGGTTTGAATTTTGAATATGTGATAATATTGGCAGTTTAAATTTCCAAGAAATCTGCAATTTTTAGCAGTAAGGCCACAGATAATTGATTACCAAAGGTCGTAATTGATTATTTCAGAAGCAAATTGAGTCTTTGCAACAAAGTGTAATCAATTAACACGTAATGTAATCGATTACTCCAGTGAGATCTCAAACAGATTAACACACTATAATCGATTACCATATATAGTAATCGATTATTCTAGAGTGATTTTTGGTTCAGAAATAACTTTGTATGATAAGTAATCGATTAATTCGCCTTGGTAATCTATTACTCCAGAGTGATCAATTTTCTGGATTCAGTTTAAACAACAAGTAATTGATTAATTCGTCTTGGTAATCGATTATTTAAGCATAAAATTGTTTCTAAAAAGGCATTCGATAATCATATAATCGATTATTTCGCTTAGTAATCAATTATTATAGTCAATATTGCAGAATATATGGTGATTATGCAACAAGATTTTTATTTTTATGCATTTTTGATATATGGTCAATCATTCAATGAATCATCATGTAGAAAGGCAATTTAATAGCATGCTAACATATGTTGGATTCATCAAGTATACCTAGCATTTTTCTAAGTGCATAAAACCTATATCTTGCCAAGGGTTTTGTGAATATATCATCCAATTGATTAAGTATATCTACAAACTCAATTGAACAATTATCCTTTTGGATATGATCCCTGAGGAAGTGATGCCTTATCTCAATGTGTTTGGTCCTTGAATGCATAATTGGATTCTTAGATATGTTGATGGCACTTGTCTTGTCACAGAGCAAGGGTATTTCCTTTAACTCTACACCAAAGTCTTGTAGTTGTTGCTTTAACCATAGGCTTTGAGCACAACAGCTTCCAGTAGATATGTACTCAGCTTCAGCAATTTATAACGCAACACAAGATTGCTTCTGTTGATTTTGAGGGGGAGATTGTTGATTTTAAGGGTAGCTGCAAGAAGATTGCAGCAAGGATGAAGGCTTGATGTTTTAGCTTTTTACATGCCCAATCATTTGAAGGCATTTGTAATTTGTCTAAGTGGTTTAAGTGTTTTGCCTTGTGATCTTTCATTTGCATTTGCATTCTCATTATCATGCGTACATAGTTTTTGATTAAAATCTCAAAGCAATCCAATGATTTCATAAGAAGTTAAGTTCTCATGGTCAAGTCTTTGAAAAAGGAAAACTTACTATTTTAATCGATTTCACAAGCATTTTGCCGGGTTCGTATTTTGTTACACAGGCCGGGTTCATGTTTTTCGTGTTTGAGCTTTACAGGTTTAATCGATTACTAGTTTTATGTAATCGATTATTTCTTCATGCTTCAAATATACTAAGACTGCTTTAATCGATTAAGTATCAGTTTAATCGATTATCTTATTCATGAAAACATTTCTAGGTAGCTCAAGAACATATTAATCGATTATGTTATATTTTAATCGATTACATATGATTAAATAATCGATTACCTTATCATTTTAATCAATTATTGTCAGTTAAATCTATTTTATAACAACTTTACTTAAACTTGTCTTTATAAATAGACTTAGAGCGAAATTTTCTGCACAAGATTGAACATTGAGCTTTTGTGTGAATCATAAAAAAGAGAGAAAGCCTTTTCAAGAGCCAAAATACTGATTTGTTCTAAGAGTGAAAAATCTCTCATGAGATCAAGAGAGTAAAATCTTTGAGATGAGTTTTTGAAGAAAAGAAGAGATTTCAAGAGTTCTTATTCTGAGTTTTGAATTGCATTCAACCTGATTGATTGGTAACATCATTCATTCATTCATTTCATTTGAAGGATCACAGGTTGTATCTCTTGAATCTTTCTTTAGAATTTTTCTGGGTATTAAAAATTCTGTTGGTATATCTTTGATTCTTTAAAGTGGTTTTCTAGAGTAGGGTTCTCTAGAGGTAAGAACAGAGTAGGGTTCTCTGGGTCTTGATCATTTGAAGTCTATAGGGTTTAGATTTCTATTTCTTTGTCTAGTGTGGATAAAGGTGATCATTGTAAAATGCTTGTAAAGATTCTTTGATATAGTGAAAACTCTAACCTAGTGTTGGTTGGAAGTAACTGGATGTAGCCTCCAAGGTTGAGAGGTGAACCAGTATAAATTGCATTATCTCTTGTCTTGAATTTTGTATACTTCATCGCTTTTATTTGTGAAATCAAAATATTATCATGAAAGAAACTATTTATGTCATTACATGCATATCAAGGATTGATCTTGATTGAAGAAAGATTTCTAGATTTTCAAAAGGTGAACAAGTGATACGATCCAAGATTTTAATTCCGAAATTTGTTTTAGAAAATTATAAATATTAGTTTTGAACCAATTCACCCCCCTATTGGTTTGTTTGCAATATATTCATTGTGTTTTCATCTTCTTACAGTGCCAAGAGATTAGTGAGCTGCCTAATAGGTGAAAAGTTCCACTATTACTCTTTCTATCCAATTTGCATCTTTCAAAGTTAGAGCCAGAATATCCAATTAAACTGAGAGATGCACCTTTAGGATACCAAAGTCCAACTCTTGGTGTTGACTTGAGATATTTAAAGATCCTCTTGACTGCAGTGAGGTGTGATTCTTTGGGATTTGCTTGATATCTGGCACACAAGCACACACTCAACATAATGTCAGGTCTACTTGCAGTCAAATACAACAAGGATCCAATCATTCCTCTATATTTTGACTCATCAACTCTCTTTCCTTTTTCATCTGAGTCAAGATAGGTTTATCTAGCCATTGGAGTTGCAGCATCCTTGCTCTTCTCCTTTTCAAATTTCTTGATCATTTCAAAGCAGTATTTAGTTTGACTAAGAAATGTCCCATTCTTCATTTGCTTGACTTGAAGTCCAAGGAAGAATGTTAGCTCTCCCATCATAGACATTTCAAACTCATTCTGCATTATGATAGAAAATTCTTTGCACAAAGATTGGTTAGTTGAACCAAATATTATATCATCAACATAAATTTAAACCAACAAGATATCATTGCCATTTTTCTTGATGAACAAGGTTTTGTCCACTTGTCCTCTTATGAAAGATTGGCTAAGCAAGAAGTTGTTCAATCTCTCATACCAAGACCTTGGAGCTTGTTTTAAACCATAAAGAGTTTTTCTTAGTTTAAAGACATGGTTTGGATATTTGTAACCAACAAAACTAGGAGGTTGATCGACATAGATTTCCTTTTCAATATATCCATTTAGAAAAGCACTTTTAACATCCATTTGAAATAGTTTAAAATCCATTAAACATGCGTATGCAAGCAACAACCAAATGGCTTCTAATCTAGCTACTGGAGCATAGGTTTCATCATAGTTTATGCCTTCCTCTTGTTGTAACCTTTTGCAACCAATCTGGCCTTGTTCCTAACTATGATGCCACTTTCATCAAGTTTATTTCTGAAAACCCATTTGGTGCCAATAGGTTTGTGAGAAGGTCTAGGAACAAGTTCCCAAACTTCATTTCTCTTGAGTTGATTTAGTTTATCATGCATGACAATCATCCAATGTTCATCAAGCAAAGCTTGGTCAATGCTCTTTGGTTCAATTCGTGAATTAAAAGCCATATCACAACAAAGATTTCTTAGTGAGGATCTAGTAGAAAATCCATTGGAAACTTCCCTAATTATGTTGTCAAAGGAAAGGTGTCTTGTAGTTCTCCAATCCTTTGGCTTTTGGATAGGTGTTGACTGTTCCATATTAACATTTGGTTTTGCCTTTTCCTTTTCATTAGACCTGCATCAACATCACACATCTTTTCCTCTTTGGAGGAGTTAGACTCATCACATATAACATGAACATATTCCTCCATGCACAATGTTCTTTTGTCAAAGACTCTATAAGTTTTACTTTGCAAAGAGTAACCAAGAAAGATTGTTTCATCAGCTTTAGCATCAAATTTGCCAAGATAATCTATACCATTGTTTAAAACAAAATAATTGTAGCCAAATGCTCTTAAGTGAGAAATGTTTGGTTTTCTACCTTTGTAGAGTTCATAAGGGGTTTTCTTTAAAATAGGCCTTATGAGTAATCTATTCAAAGTATAGCAAATGGTACTCACAGCATCAGTCCAATTTGTCTAATTAAGAAGGGTTCTTGATCCTTCTTCAAGAGATCTATTTTTCCTCTCCATAACACCATTTTGTTGAGGGGCTCTTGGAGCTGAAAAATTGTGGTTGATTCCATTTTCTTCACAAAACTTTTGAAAATACTCATTTTGGAATTCACCACCATGATCAGTTCTTATTGAGATAATAATATTGCATGCTTTTTCATTTTAAATGGCCTTGGCTAATTTTCTAAATGCCATGAAAGCATCACTCTTGGATCTTATAAACAAAGTCCATGTGAATCTTGAGTAATCATCAATAATAACAAGCCCATAGAAATTACCACCCAAACTCATAGTTCTAGAAGGACCAAATAAATCCATATGAAGCAATTAAAGGGGTCTAGAGGTGGAAACAACATTTTTACTTTGAAAAGAAATCTTAGATTGTTTCCCCTTTTGACAAGCATCACATATTTTGTCCTTCTCAAACTTAAGCTTAGGTAAGCCAATGACTAAGTCCTTTCTTATAAGCTTGTTCATATGATGCATGTTTATGTGACTAGCTCTCCTATGCCATAGCCATGTGTCATTAACTTTACTTACTAGGCAGCTAGTGTTGTGAATGAATGCATGTTCGATAGAGAGAATATAGATGTTACCCTTTCTCTTACCAACATGGGTACTTCACCGGTTTGACCATCACATATCAAACAACAATTGCCATTGAAGGAGACTTTGAGTCCTTTGTCGCATAGTTGAATTATGCTTAGGAGGTTATGCTTCAAACCTTCCACATAAACCACATTTCTTATCTTTGTTTTGAAGCTGTCTACTATATTTCCTTCTCTAATGATCTTTCCTTTATTATTGTCACCATAAGTGACATATCCTCCATCTTTGAGGGTCAAGTTTGGGAGCATGGACATGTCACCTGTCATGTGCCTAGAGCATCCACTATCAAGATACTATAATGCTGATTTTACTCTTAGACACACCTGCAAAAATCAAATTAAGTAGCAAAGAAAGGTACCTAATATGGGTTAGGTCCATAAAGGTTAGTTGGTTTACTTTTTCTCTTAGGCACTCAAATGCATTCACCATTAGGCACATAGTATCTTCTAGCATAGCACTTATGGGATGTATGACCTTTCTTCATACAATAATTGCAGATTACAGATTTTGATGCTCTTTCAAAATTAGTCAATTGATGATACTTAGTTTTTGAAAAACCTCTTTGATTCTTCTGTTTTGGTGGTACAAACTTTGTTTTTCCAAAAGATTTTGCTCCATGTTTGTAAACTAAACCAGAAGTATCTTTAGCATACTTTTGTACACGTAGCATTTGATTTAAACTACATTTTCATCTATAGAGTCTTTTCAAAAGATCAACCAAGTAAGAATTTTCTAAAAGCAATAGCATATATTTTTCACCTTGACTCTTTTTGTAATCATCAAATTATTTTTGTAAAGCATTGAATTTATCAACATTTGAAGATGATGAGGCACATAAACATACACACCCATTAGCTTTGTAACTTGAAACAAACTTTTCATTTGCTTCTTTCAAATTACAAAGTTCATATTGCAATTCAGCAATTTTGGTAACACGTCATTTACTTTTCAGCCTATTATTGGATTGTGCAAGTTTTTAGTGTAACGACCTAAAATTATTCTAGATATTATACTTTTATTAAGTTTAAATTTTTAAGAATCGTTAAATAATTTTTATTACTATTTTATTTTTACTGAACGAATCCTAGTATAAATTCTAAAACGTATAGATTATAGAAGTTGTTACACTGATATATAAATTATAAGTAGTCACAGTCCTTGTTACAAAAGTCATTATTAAACAAGTACAGGATTTTCCATACACCGGCCTACCACAAGTATGGTTAAACCACCACACCTTATTCAAATAAGATCATTACCACTTAGGCATGACCTTTGAATATCCTCAAGCTATAAAAAAATCATGTTACACTACTACAAAAAGGGACTTCTAAGACGGTTCTTAGACCCCTTTAAAGACGGTTCCAGACCCGTCTTTGTAGCAACCGACGTTGTAAGCTAAGACATACACTTATTCAGTTATTCTTAAAACTTTGAAAAAGAAACTGTTTGATATCTTTTCTTTGCTAGATATCTTCTGGCTGATCACTGTTTTTGGATAAAGGGGCAGAGACAAAGAAAGGTCCATAGTATAGTCAATCCAATGCCATATTATTATTATTTCCGATTAGTTTCTCATACAATTATCAAACATGTACTTGTTTGTCTCTTGCTGGCAATTATCAAACATGTACTTAGAGAATTTGAATTGCACTATGGACAGAGAAAGAACACAAAATAGATACATGTGCTATGAAATTGAATTAAATTTCAAGCATACCTTTAGAGTGCAGCACAATATTGCATCTGAGTGATGCCACAAGGACTTGAGCAAAGATTCATTCCCCTCGTTGTTAGATTTAAGTAGCTCTACACCCAAGTAGCACCTACAAAACAAAAATAGTCAGACCATCGCTCTATATTTAAAATATCAGTTTCAGCAACCTATCCATGGCATTGAAAAAGAGGTGGTACATAACAATTACAGTAACTTATTGTTGTAAATAAATATAAACATTCTCATCCAGATTCAAGAGGAATGATGCGAAATCCAGAAGGTAAAAGGGGGGCATCATCAGCAAAGGAAGGTTGTGAATTTTATGGTCTTAGTTAACAAATAAACAATGGAGCATATCATGTTAACTGATTCACTTTAAAAAAAATCCACAATAATAAATGTACTTTTTATGATCCATGTTATTTTTTATGGTTAAAAAATAAGTTTAAATATATTGTTGCTTTCCCTTGCTTGTTATGATCCATGTTATTGCTATGGACTTTGATCATTCACAGGATAAGCAAAAGGATTCATGAAAAATTAACATGATTTAAATCATAAGAAAATCCGTTTGTGAATCTCAAATAAAAAAATGGTAAAGACAAAAATTGACATTGGCAGTCGAAGTCATGAATGAATCAAGACTACTGGAGTCTCATATTGTTCTATATATAAATTAAGACTCCTCAAGTTTTAAGTGTGAAAAAGAATCATAACAAATAAACATCATGCATGCTGAAAGAAAAATAAAATTAGTAGAACAATAAAATTCCGCATATGATGTTTGTCAGTTCAGACATGATCATTACACCCCAAAACCCAAGGCATATGACCCTTTTAAACTCTATTAGATCAAATTAAGTGTGCCAAACATTGAATTATATTTATCACAAGAATTCTTAATTTTAATTACCCTTAAGATCGAATCCTAGTCAAATATGAGAATCTGAGATAAAAAATTAAAGCTTTCCTATACAAAATCCTTGGTATGAGAGTGGTTGAGATCTAGAGAGAAAGAACTAACAGATAAACAACAGGAGCAGCTTAACTGAAACTAAACCATTAAAGAATGGTCACTCAGGAAATTTATCAAACAATTGAAATGCATAAAACAAGACAATTCATATAGAATAACCAACAATAAAAAAGAAAGCTACAAAAAAAAACTCAATGTTATCTCACCGCACAGAACCTTCACTAGTTGAAGACTTACATGCATGTAGTCTGGGCTTGGCCCCAAATCTTCTGCCAACAAATCGCTCTTATCACATTCTATTTTTAGAAATTATTCCTTTGTATCACTCTCACCTACCACCGACTGTGAGATTAAACCAACTTAATTAGTCTCTTAATCTTACTATGGTTTCCGATTCTGCAGTTAGATGACTGGGTGCTTTGCCGGATTCAATCCCGAAGCTGCAACCGGACTCGAGCTGTTTGGAGCACGTGGTGTCGTTGGAATTCGCGAGCGAGGTGCAGAGCAAGCCAAAGTGGAACGAGTGGGAGAAAAGCCTCGAGTTTCCAAATTCAACAATGGGATTGAGACGCTCCGTGCGCTGGAGATTCAACACCATTGCCGCCTTGTTGACATTCGGTTTTGAATCGCCGAAGTAGGATGATGTTCGAAAATGAAATCAAACCTCGTCTCATGGCGTTAGTTCGAAAACGAAAGCAACCTGCTGTTTCGTAATCTTTCCCACATTACTCTGCCCGTGCTTGTGTACAGGAGTGCAAATTACTTCAATAAAGTTATGGCTATTGTACAAAACTAAAACAAACAGACAAATTAGACTTTGAGAGCAAAAAGAATACTCAAAACATAAACAAATTTCTATCAAAACAATTGAGTTTAGGCGATTGGAATCTATTCTAATGCAGCTACCTACAAATCCCTAGAAAATTAGGAACAAGCGAAGAAGAAGAGAAAGACTATAAGAGCTTACCGATGGAGAAGATGAAACCCCCATTCACGCCGACGAAGGCCTTGGAATGACGTGGCTCCTCCTTAAATGGGATGTGTGTTCCATTCAAAGCACCATGCCACCACTCTTGTGGTGAGTTCCATCAAGAACTACACTCGACGGAGACAGAGTTTAGGGTTTGGGTATGTGAGGGACGAGAGGAGACAAAGGGGCACGAGAGAGAGAATGAAAAATTTGAAATGAACGGGCGTGAGAGTCGACAGTGCGTGGAGTAGCACGAAAAATAAATAACAGTGTGCGCTAATCAAGGACGATTTTGAGTCAAAACCGTTTTTGAAAACATTTTTTTAAGACGGTTTGGAAGTAACTGTTTTTAAAATATTCTAATTATTTACAAAAATGCCACCGTATACCAAACGATGACGGGTCTTCGAGAACCGTCTTAAAATACGCGTCTTAAAAGCCTATTTTTATAGTAGTGTTAGTAACCTAACTAATAAACCACAATATATCTCTAAAATAATTTCTAACACCTTTAAACTTTCACAAGAAAATTATAACCTAGCATGCATTTTAATCTCCTTTCACCTACCACCTTGCTACTTCATCCTCAAATTTAATCACTCAAACATTTGAACCATTTAACTACATACCATTCAACCTCTACTTCAAAAAAAATTAATTCAAAACAGTCCCATAATAAAAATATTAACAAACAGCCCAAAGGTCATCAAATCACTCACAAAAATCATCAAATGTGATTCCAAATATCACTAATATTTCAACCTATAAATCATTACCTATCCTATGGTTAAAATCAACATTTCCACATCATAAATAACCCTCAAATGACATGAAATTACAGCCTAAATAATAGCCATAAATCTGTACATTTAAGCATGTAAATTAATCCAAATCAATTCTTAATTAAAGATTGAAGCCTAGCCTACCTCAAGTGAGTT
Organism: Glycine latifolia; assembly: GCA_013407115.1. Lineage (NCBI taxonomy): Eukaryota > Viridiplantae > Streptophyta > Magnoliopsida > Fabales > Fabaceae > Glycine > Glycine latifolia. The sequence continues at coordinate 27,317 of QARZ01039764.1, forward strand.
TGAGTTTGAAATGGAAATAGATTAAGGGCTGTCTCCTTGGGAAAATATTCTAAGAAATGAAGCCTTGAAAGAAGAAATTGATTGATGGATGAGGTGGTAGAAGAAGTCACAGTTTGTGGAAAGCAAATAGAAAGCAAGGTATAAGGAAAATGGAAATTGGCTTTGGCTTTGAATGCTAGATCCTACGTGACATTTTTTCCACAGCCCTAGCTATTTATAGTAATTTAATTAGTTGAGTTTTAAGTGGTTCTAGTTAGATTAAAACTGAATTAGGAGTTGGTTTGGTTACAACTTAACTAAATCATCATTACTTTGAAAGATATTTTGCTTAAACCTTATCTTGACTTTGATTCTTTTGGTCAAGATTCTTTCAATCATGGAATTTGGGGGCAGCTGGCCTCCCTACGTGGACTTGGGTGAGCAAGGGTTGCAATTGCTTGGTTTAAATTGCTCCACATGCACACAAGAAGCCTTGATTAAATCTTTTCACTCCAGCAGAAAAATATTTTACAGCAGCCTATGGTTTTGCTCTTTACATTTGACTTATTGTTCAAGTGCATTCTTTGCCTTATTGAGGCAGTATATGCACGTGGATATTTCTTGGACTGGGCAAGCTCTGATTTTTCACTCTTTTGGAGCTGAACATTTAATTCTTTTGGCCAAAAATCCAAGAGTTGCAAGTTTTACTCAATCCAAATGGTCCAAAGGGCTATAAGCGCTCAACCAGATAGGGTTCACTCATTATTTATTCTGTACCAATATACTAGTCCAAAAATTCTCATTTTCTAATATGTTAAACTAGACTTCCTAAGCTTTCCAAAAAGGTATCACATGCCTTATTTGGAGTTATAAAACTCGAGATATAGAATTTTTAATCTATACTTCCAAAGCTGCTAGCGAATTTAACTTAGGACAATGACATCCCTTAGTGTTTTTGTTATTGCAAGCAGTAAAAAATCTAGATTGATCTTAAATTTTTATATGTTATAGTAGACATCTAGATATTTAATTCCATATATCATACACTTAATTTGAATAAGAATTGAGAGAGAAATAAATTTTGCAATTCGGGTGGCAGATATGGAAGTTTTTGGGCAGATTAAATAAAATTTGTCCTATTTTTCTTGTATCCAACTATCATCCTTCTTCCATAATTCAATCATAAATATAACTCATAATATAATTTTGAGGATGTTACATTTAGGCCTCTTCATGCATATCATGGAAAACATCAACAACATTATTATATTCAGAATTTACCTCTGATTCAGCACTTGAGAAATCTTCATCATCACTTATTGTGGAAGTGAAACATACATTTGCTTCTTCATTCTCACTTGTTGATTCAGAAGTTGTTGAATCATTATCTTCCCATGCTATGTATGCCTTCTCTGGCTTTCCCTCTTTGTTTGTCTTCTTCTCACCTAATTGGTTCTTCAAAAAGATTGGACATTCAGATTTAATGTGGCCAGGCTTACCATATTCGAAGCAAGTGAAATTGGTGGTGGTGGTGTTGTTGTTGCTGTCATTTTTCCTGTTAAACTTTGACAACTTTTTGTTTTTGTTCTTCTTCATGAACTTGCTGAATTTCTTCACTATTAGGTTCATATGTTCATCACTTTCATCTTCACTTGAGTCTTCTTCCTTTTCCACATTAGATGATGCAGTTTTCAAGGCTATACTCTTGTGTTTCTTCTCTGCATCCTTTGCATGTGTTAGCTATGACATTTCAAGTTCATACTCAAGAAGCTTACCAAAAAGTGCAGCCATGGACATCTTGGATAGATCTTTTGATTCCTTGATTGTTGTAACTTTTGGTTGCCAAGGTCTTGTTAGACACTTCAAGATTTTGATGTTCAATTCTTCAGCATCAAAAATCTTCCCAAGACCAAGAAGATGGTTGACAATGTGAGTAAACCTTGTTTGGAGCTGAGAAATTTTTCTGTGGTGCTCATTTTGAACATTTCATATTCATGAATCAAGACATGCTTCCTTGATCTTCTTACTTCATCTGTTCCTTCATGAGTAACTTTCAACATCTCCCACATTTCCTTTACGCTTTTACACCTAACAGTTCTAAAAAATTCATCAGAAGAAAGTGCAGAAGTAATCATGTTCTTAGCTTTAAAATCATACTGAACAACTTTTTTTTCTGCATCTGTCATCTCATCCCACTCCTTGGGAATCCTTTCATTATCAACAAGTTTTGTAGGGATCAAAGGACCTTTTTAATTGCATTTCAAGCACCGGGGTCATTTGTTTGAATGAAAATCTGCATTCTATTTTTCCAAAAACTGAATTGCTCTCCTTCAAACATCACGATTTAGGGAGGCACTCTCCTTGAAGGTAATCTGTGTGGTATTCATTGTCTTTGAAAAAGATAGTGATCTTGAATAACACTCAAGAACCAGCTCTGATACCAATTGAAAACAAAGATGAACACACACAATTAAACAAAAGGGGGGCTGAATTGGTTATAACAGGGACTTTAAAATTTCTTTGAAAACCAGTAGCAAAATTAAGATCATATCACAAGTTCACCCTTGTTAAAAATTAGAAACTTTCAATCAATCAAGATGAACCCTTCACTTCAAAAAACTACAGAAAATATATCAGTTAATATTGAAAGAGATTAACCACAAGATAAGCAAGATTAAGAATCAAGAGAGCACCATATCTATAGTGGTTCACCCTCAAAAGAGAAGCTACCTCCAGTGTCTTCTAACCAAACCTGATTAGAGTTTCACTAAATCAAAATCTGTTCTTTACAAGCTTTTACAACTAATCACCTTTATCCACCCTAGATAAAGAAACTAAAATTTAAAACTCTATTAGACTTCTAATGATCAAGAACCAGAGAACACTACTCTAGAAAAGCTCTAAAGAAACTCTTTGATCTTAGAATTTACAAGAATTAAAAGTAATGAATCAATTCACAGTAAGAGTTCAAGAGAGATACAACTTTATGTTCCTCAAAAGATGAGTGAACGAATGTTATCGTTGAAAACAACTCTCTTGAAAAACTCTTGTTGAATATTGTTCAAAGCAACATTACCAATGATGAATGAGTCTTGGATTTTGAAATAAGATGTATGAAACTCAAAAAATATTTTTCTCAGACTTTGAAAGCTTTGGGAGTGATGGGTAATTCGTAAAAGTCATTTCTCAAGATTATCCCAAAAGCATAGACCCAACAACTTTTTATAGAAAATAATTTTAACTATATGTAATCGATTAAATCGTCCATGTAATTGATTCTTTTAACTAATGTAATAGATTAATATTCAAAATAATCGATTAAAGTGTTCTTAAAACAATCTGGAAAAGATTTATGAACAATGTAATCGATTAAAATGACCTATAATCGATTAACGCAATCAGTCTTAGATTTGAAATATGCCTGCGTAATCGATTATAATTGAGTGGTAATTGATTAAGCCAGTCAGACATGTTTTGAGTTTTTGTGATGTGTAATCAATTACGAGTGAATGGTAATCAATTAATATGTTTTTCATGGCTTAAGTAATAGATTACACATGGTGGTAATTGGTTAAATCAGTGCCAGATGAGTTTTTTCAAAATCTTAACCATGAGAAATTTCTTTCTATATGCAAACATGAAACCTTTTATGCTTTTATGCTAGAAGAGACACTTACATTAACACCTTCTAGGACACAAGGGTTTTCAACGAAAAAATTGGAACTATGTAATAGGGTTGGCTGTCTAGCATTGTGTGTCGTCTACATAGTGAGATTGTCAGACATGGTGTGCCGTCTAGCATAGTATCTGATAGAGGTCCTAGATTTACCTCTAGATTTTGGGAGAGTCTAAACAAAGCGTTGGGAACCAAGCTTAGGCTAAGTTCAGCCTATCAACCTCAAATCAATGGTCAGACTTAATGGACCATTCAGTCTCTAGAGGACCTTTTGAGGGCATCTGTATTAGAACAAAATGGTAGTTGGGAGAGTTTTCTGTCGTTGATAGAGTTTACCTATAACAATAATTTTCATTCTACCATTGGCAAGGTCCCCTACGAAGCTCTGTATGGTAAGAGGTGTAGGACACCCTTGTGTTGGCTAGAACCTGGAGAGAACCTCATTATAGGACCTGAAGTGGTACAACAAACCACTGAGAAGTCAAGTTGATCCAAAAGAGAATGAGAACTGCTCAAAGTAGACTGAAGAGTTATCAGGACAAAAGGAGGAAAGACTTAAAATTTGAGGTTGGTGATCATGTATTCTTGAGAGTCACTCTATGGACTAGGGTTGGTCGAGTGATAAGTGCAATATTTAAGTTAAAATCATGTTTCAAATACTGGCACTTATCTTTCGATTTCAATAACTTTGTCTATAAACTTGCCCTAAAACCTAGTTACATAGTATTTACTACTTGTATGAATATTTTTTTTATATTTCGGAAGATTAATCCATTCATGTTTTGTATTTTGATAGGTTCCGAGGCTTCCAAAAAAGCAAAGCAAGCAAGAAAGGCTTAACAAGCAAACTTGGGAGGTGTTACAAGCAAAACAGGCCCAAAACTCGTCCAGGCCCATGACCTTTCTTCATCATTAAGTCTTTAACTCGCCCAGGCGAGTGGAACTAGTGTTATTTGGTCGCCCAGGCGAGTGGAGTCTTCCAGAAAAATGTTTTAACTCCCCCAGGCAAGTGACTCATGTGTGTTTTGGTCGCCTGTGTAACGACCTAAATTTCTACTTATTTTTATTAACTTTGTTATTATTTGCTTAATGAAAAATTTCCAAAAAAAACTATTAGTGAAATTACTAAAACATAAAACGTACAATTATAAACTTAATATTGTACATAGTCATAGTTCTTGTTACAAAAGTCCATACAAATATAGTATTTTCTATGCTTCAGTCTAATACATAACTTCCTTCATTACTCCAGCTCTTTAGTGAACCTGACCATGATTGTTATCTAAGAAAAACATGAAACAAATCTTGTGAGAAATAAAATTTCTCAGTAGACAAAGTTAAATCCCAAACTTACTAGTAGGTTAGTAAAACATCAATATATTCAAACCCATACATAAGAAATATGCAAGCTATATGAATGCATGAAATGAACTATCCCAGGGCAAATGGCCTCCACATATCGTACTGTATGTGGCCACACCTCGTACTGGATGTGGACGCTGCTATAGTCTTACGCAAACATGCATGAAACATTGCCATGTATCTTGCGCCTGGGTACTACATATCGTACTTTATGTAGCATCAGATTCTGTTTCTCCAAAGCCTCGTACTGGACTTGGAAACAGTAATCCACCTATCTTATCACATCAATATTCATCCATAACAAAATCAAATCCATAAGTGAAACACATATACCTTATGGAAAAATATTTTCATCATATCATCATATGGATTATAAATATGGTTACACCACCATAATATGTATTATAAGTATGGTTACACCACCATGTTTTAATCAAGTAAGATTATTACCATCTTTTATGCATAACCAGAGAATAGTTTTAACTATAGAAAAATTATGTTAGTAATCTAACTAATGATCCTCAATATAAATAATATCTAATTCCCTTGAAACCTTCACAAGAAAAGATTCAAACTTAGTATGAAATCTTGATTCTTCTTTCACTTACTTCCTCACTAATTAATCCTCAAAAGTGAATCATTCAATAGTTAAACCATTAAACTACATACCATTCAACCTCTACTTCTAAATTTAAATCAAAATAGTTTCATAAAAATATCAACAGACAGTCCAAAATATCATTAAAATCACCTTCAAAAGTTCATCAAATGGGCTTCCATACATCACTAATATTGATGGATATAAATCATCACCTATCTTATGGCTTAAATTAACATATTCTCATTAAAGAATAACCTTCAAACATCACGAAATTCAAGCCTAAATAATAACCATAATTCAGCCTACTAAAGCATGTAAATTAATCCAAACCATGGCTTAACTAGAGATTTAAGCTTTGCCTACCTCAAGTGAGTTTGAGTCTTGAATTTGAATGGATAAATGGCTTTCTTCCTTCCTTCCTTTCTTGGGAAATCATCTTAGAGATGAAGCCTTGATATCCTTCTACTAAACTTGACAAGAACTCTTCCTAAAGTTGCTAGGTTTCTCACGAAAATTTTCTCAAAGTGATGGGTTTGCTTTTCTTTCTTGATTCAAGTTTTAAAAGAGAAAGATGAAATGAAATGAAGGTGATATGAGGGGAGAGGGAGCACGAAATTGAGGTAGAGGAAGTGCCTTCAGAATGGTTTGCACCAAAGGTTCCCCCCTCCCTTTATATAGTGTTTAGAAAATATAACTTTTTCTTAAAAATCTTCCAAGTTGATTTTGTGCCATACAAGTGTCCTAACACTTGTCTTGGTCATAATGAATGCCTTTCCAAGTGTCCACTTAGTTGGCATGCCTTTACAAGTGTCCCTACATGTGTCCAATTTCATGAAGCTTCTCCTTGCTTCATCAAAGTTCATGTGAAGGCTAGATGGAGGTGGAGAAATCTTGGCTTGATTTTTATGTTATCTTGCATCCATGCCATACAAGTGTCATACCACTTGTTTCTATCATGTGGCTTGCTTTCTAAGTGGCTTATCATGAAGTTTCTTGCCTCTTCTACACCCTTCTTCACGTGCTCTTCATACCTAGGGGTGGGAACATAAATTTTTCTTCCTTTTATGCCATACAAATGTCCTTCCACTTTTTATCACAAAACCTGTTTTAGTAAAACCCTTATTCTGGATTTGTTAACCGTTGGATCTCCTTAAAATTTTAAAGGTACACTAATATCCCACATATGTAACTTTTGACTGTTGGGATTGATGAAATAATCTCTAGAGCTTTCCACGTGATCTACCAAAGGAGACAAGAGAAGATTTTTCTTCTTATCTTGTTTTTGATTGGCCTATACTTCTGCTGATTATCAAAAATTACTAAACCATTTTATTAAATTGGTTTATATATTCTATAATTAAGAGAAAATTCCTTAGATTATATGTATCATCTTTCCATGTTTTTCTTACGCTTGAATTTTCTTAAATAAAGTCTCAAAGTTGTTATCTTGAAAAATTCCTAGAAATTTTATTCTAAAGTTTTGTGTCTCAAAATATTTTGATACTTAGTTAGCTAAGTGTATGCTATAATTCCATTAGGTTTCTACAAAAGTTTTAAAGTTATTTGAGCATTTTTGTCCTAGGGGCATATTGGTAATTTTGTCATGCTTCCTAGGGGCATTTTGGTCATTTTTCAAAAATATACAAGGGTATTTTTGTAATTTTCATCCTAAGGGTATTCTAGTAATTTCTACTTCATGGAAAGAGTGATTTAGTCATTTCTATTCAAATATACTTGTATCCAAACATCATCACATTTCCACAAGTGTTTAATAAAATTTTTAGGATGTTACAGCCTGGGCGAGTGGATCAGCAAGTGGGCATGCAAGTGGGCATTAAACTCGCCCAGGCGAGTAGAAACTGGCAAATACACTCGCCTGGGCGAGTGGACTCAAGCAGCCAGCCTCCCTATAAATAGCCATGCACCCCAAGGAGAAAGGACACCCCTTTCATTTTCCATTGTTCATTCTTTTCTTGTCTTAAGCTTGTTCCTTAGTTTAGGAGGTTAAATAGTAGTAGTAAGTACGTTAGGAAAGTGAGAGAGGTAAGGATTCGTGTGGAGACTCTGTCGGAAATAAGTGGTGATGGGGCCCTTCATCAATCCTTCTCTTGAGGAGGTTCTCTCCATGCTTGGTTAGTTTCTCTTAAAGGATTGGATGTAATCTTCTACTCTTAAGTATCTCTTTTAATATTTATTTATGCATAAGTCTTTTCTATTTATAATTGGTAATTTTATTTCGTTCTTAATGCTTGATTCTATTTGATCACTAGTTTCATGAAATTGGATTCTAAGTTTAACTGGGAAGTACTCTTAGAATTTGAACTGAATAATTTTACTCTTTACGTTACGTTGCTAGGGATAGAGCATAATGTTTAGATTGCAAATAGCATGCGATTATGATTTTAATGCTGGGTTATTTAATTTGTATGCGAGGGATCGATATTCGGTAAAACTTGATTGCGAGGGATCGATTCGAGGTGAATTAATGTGTGTATCAATAATAATAGAACATGATTTATACATGGTAATATTAATTGGATAATGAGGGTATGAATGATGAAATCCAATCCTACGCTTTTCTTGAAATAATTAAAATCGTTTTATTAGCTTCCGTAATCTTTCGTTATTTCCGTAAAACCATCAAAACTTCAACCATACTCATTGTACATAACTATTAAACTATTAAGTTTTATTTGGAAAAATTGAGTAGCACAAGTCCCTGTGGAGATGAACTTTTATAAATTTTGTAACTTACAACGATAATTGGTATGCTTGCCAAAAGTCTAACATCGAGCCTTGAAATCCCGAAAACTCACGCCTCATTTTATTGGTCCCTTCCAAATTCTAAAAAGAGTTGGCCCTGTAGCATAGCAAATTGCATTACCCCAGTCCCTTTCTAATCTCCATAAATATGTCCTTGATCTTTCGCATGTAGTTGAGTTAGATGACGTTCAAATAAAGGAAAACTTGACATATGAAGATTGCCTTTGAGGATCGAGGATCGACGAACGAAGCACTTAAGGGGAAAAAAGATTTTATTGGTTAAGGTGATCTAGGTAGGTACATCAGGAGAGGACGCAACATGGGAACTAGAGAGTCAGATGCGAGAAGCCTATCCAGCCTTGTTTGAGTCAGTTAAATTTCGGGGACGAAATTTCAAAAAGGGTGTGAGAGTTGTAACATCCTGAAATTTTGATAACTGAAAATAAATATTTGATGTATTTGTTGTGTTGTTTGATTGTTTGATAAGTTTGGATTATTCGATTGGTTGTGTAGATTACCCTTGTGCAATTGCTTGGTGTGGATGTTAGATTATGTGAAGTTTGTTTGATTTATGTTCGAAATGTGTGATTGATAGTTTGACCCATAACCTACTTCGGTAAAACTACAATCCCAAACTAATTAACAGTTGGATCATGTTTAAATTTTGACAGTAGGTTCAAAGCCCATCTCTGCATATTTGAACCGTTGTGATATTCAAAATAACAACTTTTGATGTCACACTGGGCGAGACAAGTCGCACTGAGTGCAATTCCCAAACAGAGAGGAAATTGCGTTGAGCGAGACCTACAGTCATGATGAGCCAGGCGAGCGCGCTGAGAGCAATTCCCAGAAAGAGAGGAAATTGCACTGAGCGAGACCTATAGTCACGCTGAGCGAGATACGTGGATTATAAATACATCCAGCAGTGCAAAAACACGTTTTTCACTTCTCTCTCTAAACTCTCACCCAAAAGCCCTAGAACTTCCTCTTCCACCACCCACGACCACCGGTGACCACTACGAGCCACCGCCGCTTACCATTGGACCACGGCACGAAGAAGAACCCTTTAATCAGAGTGGAATCTTTGAAGCTCAGCTCCAAGATTCAGTAGAGAACGGAGCTTCTAATCCGCCTTTCTTGGTTTTTTCGAGGTAAACATGGTTTCCTTGTCTCCTCCTAGTTAGTTTTAAACCTCTCTTAGTGTCTCTTGTGTTTTTGGTACCGTTATTGGGAGTTTTTACACTTCCTTTGAAAACCCTTTGAAAATGAAACGTTGTAAAAGTTTCACTTTCATAAAATTGATGTCATTTTTATGACCTTCGTTGGGCCCCGGTCACATTGGTGTGATCAGAATTTCAAAATGATGTCTTTTTGATGTGGACTTCTAAAACACTATTTTAGCCCTTTTAAATTTGAGTGGGTATATGACCCCAAATGTTAATATTGACCTTGCCTTGGAAATCTATAATAAATTGTCTTCGATTTGGTATATAGAGCTCGATGTCTGGGCCAAAGCACGTGAACTTACGGAATCTCAAAACAACACTGTGAGAAGCTAACGATAGAGTTTATAGCTAGGTGAGGGGAGTTTATTATTTGGTTATAACTTTGATACCATAGTTGAGGGTCAAGGAACCCAATTATGGTAATGTATGACTATCCCTGTTGTGTGCTAGTTTTCAAGAAAAACTATGTTTTAAACTAATGGGATGCGATATTATTATTGATGTGTGTTAGTTCCTGTTGTGTGCTAGTTCCTGTTGTGTGCTCATTTTCAAGACAAATTGTGTTTTTAAACTAATGGGATGCAATATAATTATTATTGATATGTGTTAGTTCTTGTTGTGTGCTTGTTTTCAAGACAAACTGTGCTTTTTAACTAATGGAATGCAATGAATTTATTATTGATGGATAAAACTGTGTATGATGATGTTGATGATTATATAATTATTATTGATATGTGTTAGTTCTTGTTGTGTCTGATGATGTTGATGATTATAATGGGATGCAATATAATAATTATTGATATGTGTTAGTTCTTGTTGTGTGCTCGTTTTCAAGACAAACTGTGCTTTTTAACTAATGGAATGCGATGAATTTATTATTGATGGATAAAGCTATGTATGATGATGTTGGTGATTATATTAATATGAGATGATATTGACAATTATGATGATGATGTTGAAATGAGTTAATGTTGATGTGACTGAAGATGTTTAAATGAGATAATGTTGATGTGGTTGATGATGTTGAAATGGGACGATATTGATGTTTATGATGATGATATTGAAATGAAATGATATTGATGTTGATAATGACATTGATAAGAGATAATGACATTAATGATGATGTTGATGTTGATAATGATAATTAAAAGAACTGAGTAAGTGACTTAAATCCCCGGCAACGGTGCCAGAAACTTGTTAGACTCTTGGCAAACGTACCAATTGTCGTTGCAAGTTATAGAATTTATAAAAGATCATCTCCACAGGGACTTAAGTTACTCAGTTAATCCAAATAAAACTTAACAGTTCAATAGTTATGTACAACGAGTGTAAGCTGAGTTTCATGTATTTGTGAAATAACAGAAATTACGAAATTTAAAGAAAATGCAAAAATAACGGATTTAGTGCATTGGAATTACGGAAAATTATGGAAACTAATAAAACGAGTTTAATTAATTCAAGAAAAGTGTAGGATTGGACTTCATCGTTTATACCCTTAGTATTTGGGTAACATTGCCATGTATAAATCATTTTTTTATCATTATTGATGCACACATAAAATCACCCCAAATCAATCCCTCGTATTTGAGAATTCTAAGAATATTTATTAAATATCGATCCCTCGCATATGAAATAAATAACCTAGCATTACAATCATAATCACGTGCTATTTGCAATGTAGACGTTATGCTCTATTCCTAGCAACATAACATAATGAGTTAAATCATTCAGTTCAAATCCTAAGAGTACTTTCTAGTTAAACTTAGAACCTTATTTCATGAAACTAGTAATCAAATAGAATCAAGCATTAAGTATGGAATGAAATTACCAATAAGGAATAGAAAAGATTCATGCATAAATAAATATTAAAAGAGATACATAAGGGTAGAAGATTACATCAAATCCATAGGGAAGTTAGCAGATCATGGTGGAGAGCATAAGATCAACTGAATACATGATGAAGGAAGCGATCCCCGAATCACTTTGGTAGAGTTTCCTTACTAATTTCTAACTTCTCTCACACTCTCTACACTCCCTAAGGCTGCTGGTTTGTGTTTCACTCCAAAATGGCCTTTCATGCATGCCTTTCCTTCACCTTTGCATGGCTATTTATAGAAAAAGTTGACCTGCTTAGGCCCATTCGCCCAAGCGAGTGTTTTAGCCTTGTTTAACTCGCCTGGGCGAGTTTAATGCTTCGTGCTGATGGACTCCATTCACCTAGGCGACCAATTTAGCCTATTTTCACTCGCCTGGCCGAGTTAAAACATAATTCTGGAAGCAGCCATTCGCCCAGGCAAGCTATTTGTGCATGAATCACTCGCCCAGGAGAGTTAAAGCCTTAATGCTGAAGAAAGATGTTAGCCTGGGCGAGTTCTGGGCGAATTTGCTTCAGGAAATATCCTTTTTGCTCCTTTTGCTTGTCTTGTTTGCTTGGAATACTTTGATACACTTGATACCTATAAAAATACCAAATTTGATTGGACTAATTTTCAAAAATGTGAAAAACATCATTTATATAAGTACCAAATACAAATCAACTAGGTTTAGAGCAAGTTTACAAGAAAATATTTTAAAATCAAAAGATAAGTGTTAACATTAGAATCCCTAAATTAACTAAAATATGGCACTTATCAGATGCTTAAAATTCGTAAACCCACCCTCGCAAGGTTATCCAATCAGGCAGCCCCCATGGTATTCATGTGTATCCACATCACACATTTCAATATCATCATCATACATATTAAACTTAGCTCATTTCAACATCAACAACCAATTCATCATCATCTCATTTAAGCATCACAAACCACATAAATATCATCTCATTTCATTCACAATCCATATTACCACAATAATGGTATTTTAGGAAAAGTCTAAATTAAAGAGGAGGACTACAATACTAGAAAACACACTCTTATGCCCATTTAAAAATTTAATAAAGAATTAAATAGGAAAACATATTATAAAATTTTGGGCAGAGTCTCCTCTGTAATTAAGACTTTTCTCAAAAATCCAATCATTACAACAACAATATCATTCAGAATTTTATCCATCAACAAACCAATTCATCGCATCCCATTAGTTAAAAAACATAATTTTTCTTGAAAACGAGCACATACAAGAACCAACAGCCATCAATCATAAATACATCGCATCCCATTAGTTAAAAATATAGTTTTTCTTGAAAACCAGCACATAGCAGGGACAGACAGTTATCTTCATAGTTGGACTCCCTGGCCCTCAACTATGGTATCTAAACTATCGCCAAAATAATAAACTCCCCTTACTTAACCAGGAGTTCTCCCTATTACAGCCTAGTGGTGTGGTTTCACGATCCTTCAATTACGCGGGTTTGTCTGAACACAAAGTTCTACGTATCAAATTAAAGAAAATTTAGTATAGATTTCAAAGACAAGGTCAAAATTAACATTTAGGGTCAAATACCCACTCAAATCAAAAATGGGCTAAAAGGGTGTTTTGGGAGTTCACATCAAAAGACATCATTTTGAAATTCCAATCACACCAATGTGATCGAGGTTCAACAAGGATCACAGAAATGACATCAATTTCATAAAAAGGAGACTTTTACAACATCTGATTTTCAAAGGGTTTTTCAAAGGAAGTGTAAAACTCCCAACAACGGTACCCAAAACACAAGAGACACTAAGAGAAGCTTAAACTAGCTAGGAGAAGACAAAATAAACTAAGATTACCTCAAGGAAACCAAGAAATAAGGATTGGGAGCTCTGTTCTCTACCAATACTTCAAGAGGAGTTTCGAATATTCCGCTTCGATTACGAGGTTCTACTCCGTGTCGTGGTCTCGTGGCAAGCAACGGCAGCCCGTGGTGGTCACTGGTGGTCTTGGGTGGTGGAGTAGGGTGGTGGAAGGCTTAGGTGCTGGTTGAGGGAGGAAGAAGACCAATTTTTTTGGTCTTGACGCTGCTGGACGTATTTAACGCCGACTTCACTCGCCCAGGTGAGCAAAATTGCCTACAAAATTTTCCTGGGCGAGTTGACCAAATTTTAAAATTTCTACTTCTGTGAAAAAATTAATTCATCACACTCTAGTCATTTTTTTCAAAATCCCAATGGTTAACATTTAAATATATGGGTTATAACCCTATATTTAAAATTTGAAGGCGATCCAATGGTTAACCAATATAGAATGATGATTTTACTAAAATAGGTTTTCGGGTCAAACTCAGAATCACACAATTCAACGCAGCTCAAACAAACTCCACATAACTTGACATCTACACCAAGCAATAGCACAAGGTTAATTTACACAAAAATAATTCAAATAATCCAAACTTATCAAACAATCAAATAACACAACAATCACATCAAACATCTATTTTCAATTTATTGAAATTTTAGGGCGTTACAACCATAACTCTCTAGAATCTCATGAGCAACAATCAACCCAGCAACAAAGTTCCAAGCCATATTGCCTTCGATCAATCATATTATTAGACAAAAGTTGTCATCTATAAGGTGTTAGTGAGTGCATCTGAGTTTGCAAGCAAGTTCATAACCAATAATTAATTTCCATTTTGAAAAAATTCAATTCCCTTTGACCAAAACACTTATTCGAAGATTTTTGAATAAAAGCAACAAGTGTTAGAGTCAGGGGGGGCTCTAGAGGATCAAGAAGTTGAGTCTCAAAGGCTACAAAGTATTTAGGCTTTTTACATGCCAAATCAATTTGATTGGTAGTTGTAATTTGTGTATGAGATTAAACTTCCTATGATCCATTGCATAAAGCTCATGCATGGTTTTGCATTCATGTTTTCATAAAAGCATAAGTTTTGTGAAAAAGCTTTTCTGAAACAAAGAGTTTTCAAGATTGCATAAAAAGTCAAAGTGTTTAATGTTTAAGTTTATGGAAAAATAAGTTTTCTCTGCTTTAATCGATTACCGGCTAATGATAATCTATTACTTAAGCTTTCAGGAACACTTTAATCGATTACAAGAGTATGGTAATCAATTACACTTGACAAAGTCATAGAAAAGTCTTCATGTGATAATCGATTACGATATTACTGTAATTGATTACTTGGAGTGTATTTGAAACTAAGACTAGCTGTGATAATCGATTACATTGCGAATTAATCTATTACATTGCTCATAAATCTTTTCCAGGAGGTTCAATAACACTTTAAACGATTAAACTTGTTAATAATCAATTACATAAGTAAATTTAATCAATTACATTAGTGAATGAATCGATTACTGATAGTTACAAACTGATTTCTATAAATAGTTGTTGGGAATTTTGAAAAAGAACAATAGAAATTACAAAGTATTTTCATTAGCTTTCTGAAGTAAGAAAAAATTCCAAGTGCTATACTCTGTTAACTTCCACAACTCCTCAAGCTTCAAGATTTCAAAGGAGAATTTCTTCTTGGGCAAGCTTTCAAAAGAAGTTTTGAAAAGAAAGTTCTAAAGTAACTTATTCCACCTTTTAATTCAAGTCTGATAATCATTTGCATACATCAATTACTGGATCATCAGGTGGTTTCTTTCTATACAACCTTGTTGTGAATTCTTTTGAGTTTCTTTTTGTGTATTAATAACAATAGGTTTCTTAAGGCATTTCTAGGATAGGTGTTCCTAGTGGTAAGAATAGAGATAAGTGTTCTCTATGTTTTGATCATAGAGATTCTAAGTGAGTTATAGATCTCGTTCTTGATCTAGGTTTGATTAAGAGTGGTTGTAAAAAGATTGTAAGAACAATTTGTTATTAATGGAACTCTAACCTTTTTGGTTAGAAGAACATGATGTAGTTTTTCAAGGTTGAGAAGTGAACTAGTATAAATCCTTGTATTGACTACTTCTTTCTAATATTCTCTTGCTGTTATAATTTGTCATTCATTGGTGCAACATTTCTTGTTCAACAGTAAAAGTTTTTTATTTCAGTTTTTGAGATGTGGTGTTTCATTGGTTGGAGCTTTCTTGGACTGTTTGTGATACGATCTTGATTACTCTGATTATTTAAAGAATTTTTAATTGTTCAAGATCAACCAATTCACCCCCCTTTTGGTTGTTGTGTGTTGTTCATACTGTTTTCAACAAGTGCTTGAAAGATTTCATATAATCAAGTGCTATGTGTACCACAAAGAAGTGTTCAAATATCAACAATATAATGGTAATTTTATGTATGGCTCTACATCTCCATAGACTTATAGACATGTTACTATGGTTATGGATCATGCAAATTACACATTGGGAAAAGATGCAATATTTTCTAACTTATAACATCCTTAAACTAAGCACTAATTCCCTCTCAAAATGGCATCAATACGCTGTTTACCAAGTCCAAGACATTAAATGTTCCTAAGTTTCCCATAGAGATGCTTCAAATTTTCAAAATACACGAATAAATCAATTTCCATCTTGTTCAAAAGAAAAGTGAGCAATCATAACAGGGAGTGGACTAAAGTTACCATATAGTGTAGATCAAGTCCATTATCATCAATAAGTACAAGGGTACCACCAGCTGGTGCTGCCATAGATACAATTTCAACCTTCCCTCCAACATGTGTGCGTAGTAAAGCACCTTCAATAAGATTGTTGAAAGCCTGGCACAATGCGGGTTCTTCTACAATATACTACTAGAAAATACACTTTTAACATTGGTTATTTAGGCCTTTCCACATCAGTTTTTAACCGATGTTGAAACCGTCGACATTAAAACTGTAAACGTTAGCATCGGTTTTCAAAAACCGATGTCAACAAAAG
This sequence comes from Glycine latifolia, assembly GCA_013407115.1. NCBI lineage: Eukaryota > Viridiplantae > Streptophyta > Magnoliopsida > Fabales > Fabaceae > Glycine > Glycine latifolia. The sequence continues at coordinate 43,664 of QARZ01039764.1, forward strand.
TATACAAGATATCATCAAATAAGAAAAAAAAATGTTAAAGTATGATAATTCAACATCATTTTTTAGTAAAAACCGATGTTAATATGTGTAACAACATGGGTTTTCAGTAGCAACATCGGTTTTACTGAAAACCAATGTTGTTGCATGTACTTAGCAACATCGGTCTTCAGTAAAAACTGATGTTGTTACATAAATTAATATTGATTTTTACTAAAAATCGATGTTGTTTTTTTAATATGTTGTCTGTTTTATTCATTTAACCCAATTTTCAACCTGCAAATTTGAAAATAGACCCAGGCAGTTTCAAATTTCCGTACTAAGTAACATCATATGTGAATTATATCAATATTCAATACTATCAATATACATAAAATTATTGTAATTTTAAACCATACAACTGTTTTACTAAAAATTCCCCTAATCAGCTAATGTTTCATTCCTAACTCTAAGATAAAATGTAGCCCACTGAAGTAGGATTGCCTTCAGTCTCTCTGGCTCCAGTGGTCTCTGATCACCAAAATACTGCATGACATAACAAATTACAAATAGTTTTGAATTAGACACTTACCATATCCCAGTTATCCCTGAAGCCTCCTAGTACTATCGTCGACATCCAATGCATAACATAATAGCCACACTCAGTGCTTCCTTTTTGCTTATTACACTAAATTCAATAACATAGTCAAATTTAAATGAAAATTAGTGTAAATAGTAATAAAAGTTAATTTGAAGAAATAAACCGTTATTTGATTGAATTACTTTAACCGCAATCCATTTAATAGTAGCCTTTGATTTATTCCCCTGAGTATCATGGACTCCCTTCAAAGCACTGATTAAGAGAAACATGGAGGCATATTATACAATTAACATATTCATGTATTAGAAATACTAAAGTAAATGTGTTACAAATTACAACCTACCTATTAATAATCCCTTTGAGGTAGTTATCAGGCTTATTGTGCAACGAACAGAACCACTCGACAACATTGTCCTTAGGACATATAACGACCAGTTGCCAATGTGCCCTGCATTGGAGAACATTAAGTTATTGTACTTCATACATTATTTTGATTCAATTGTATTGTTTTACTTACCCATTCAAGTACGCTCCAAGGTAGACATGTTTTTGTGAACTCTGCATCCATTTCTTAAGATAGTCCTTGGATTCAAATTGCGATTGCCCAGATCTCTGTCTGGACTGTGGCTCAATGAATCCATAGGCAGAGGCAATATCCGATTGCAGACATAAGTCATTCATATGCCTATTGTTTTGAAAATAAAGTCAATTATGCATGAATATAAAACAATTATACATGTAATGGTAGACAATGTAAAGTGAAGAATGGAAGACACCATGGAGAAGTTCTCCAATTAGACTCAAGAAGTTCTTGCACAAGAATAAAAGAAAAAGTCTCACACAAATTTTAGATTTTTATTAATGAAGAAAAGTTTTTCTACATTCAGTTTTGGGCACGTTATAAAGGCCACGAAATTACAAGCTAATCCACATGAAATGACAATTCAAATGAAGCTTGTAGTTCACACTAAAGGAGCCTAAAGCAAGCTTAATGAAGCTTGTGGTGCAAGCTTCTCCTAAGTGACCCTTGGCTGTCCCAAACTCCCTTGTCTGTCCCATTTTTGTAAAAGGTGCAGTATTTTTAGCTTCTAAGTGCAGCCAACTAATTTACTAAGTTGCTACACAAATTACACACAAGTGCACCTACACCTCTTTACACAATTGCACTAAAAAGCCTTTTTATTGTTTCTACTTTTGCTTCTAACAAGTGCTGAATTTAATTGGAATTAAATAGAACTTGAGACATTAAAATCCAGCCCTTGTTATCCTTGAGTTGGTGTGCTTCCTCTTGCTTGTCCAAGTTAGCCTTGATGTGATCTTGAAATGCTTGGGTTCTAGCTCTTGTCATGGGTCCTTTAAAGCTCATCAAAGGAAGTGCTTCAAGCTCTCCTTCTAGACCTTTAGCTTGCAATGTACCTCCATCATCCCCTCCTTCTTGAGAGAAACTTGACCTCAAGTTTGCTTCCTCACTTGTACCTACATCATACAAAGAAAGATCACAAACAATGAAAGTATTACTCACACTATACTCACTTGGCAACTCAAGTTTGTAAGCATTGTTGTTGGTGATGTAGCTTTTCCACTTGTGTTTGTATCTCTTTTTCTTCCATGGAGGAAGTCTCACCACTTTCTTGAAGAAGAGATTGACTACTTCACAAGCATCATCACTTTTGTGACAAGGAATGAAGTGTGCCATTTTTTAGAACCTATCAACAACAACAAAGATAGAATTCTTTCCCCTCTTGGATCTTTGAAGACCAAACACAAACTCCATAGAAATGTCAACCCAAGGGGAGTTAGGAATAGGCAAAGGTGTGTATAAATCATGAGGCATTAATATAGATTTAGCTTTATGAAAAGTAATACATTGAGATACAAGCTTATGCACATCATGCCTCATCTTTGCCCAATAGAAAGGTTCATGTAAAATAGCCAAAGTTTTACCTACACCAAAGTGTCCCATGAAATTGTTCTCATGAGCTTCCCTCATGAAAAGTTCTCTCAAAGAGCTTTTAGGAACACATAGTTTCTTTTCCTTTTCAACATATAAACAATTAGCGCAGGGGCATTCTGATCATTTCACAGCAAACTATCTCAGAATAGGCTGAAATTTTCCTAGAATGTAGAGAAAATTAATACATCAAGGTGACTTTGTGAAGGATGAACACGGTCAGGGGGGTCCAAATGGCCAAATTTGATGATCTAGGCCACTTTCGAATTTATTTTGTGTTTTCATGATTTATAGATATTTACTGTGGTGTTTTTAAATTTTTCTAAAATTGTTTAGGGCATTTTTCCATTTTCTGTTTCATTTCAGCAGATATTATGAATAGTGTCCTGGTAGAGTAGCTGTCAGACATATTTGTGATTTCTGTGTTTTTGTCCCTTATGAGTTGAACTGTGCATGACTAGGTCCCAATCAAGTGACTTGCATTCATATGATCTTGAGATAGATAGGACATTTCACAGATTAAGCAGAAATAATATTAGTTTAGATGAATTTGATACTGTAGTTCTAAATAGTAGTGTAGTGTTTTCTAAGTCTTCTATTTCTGAGTCTATTTCTAATTCTGCACATCTTAATTCTGAAATTTTTGTTGATACAATGATTGATAACAACCTAAATCTTAAGGAATTGGCTACACCTGATGTTTTTTACCAACCTTGGTGTATCCAATATCCTAAGATAGAGGTTAATTATGAGCTAAAATCTGGATTGATCCATTTGCTTCCAAAGTTTCATGGTCTCGCAGGTGAAGATCCACACAAGCATCTTAAGGAGTTTCATGTAGTGTGTTCCACCATGCGACCACATGACATTCATGAGGACTATGTGAAGATGAAGGCATTTCCATTCACACTGGATGGTGTGGCTAAGGACTGGTTGTACCTTCAACCAGATCCTATCAACACCTGGACAAATATGAAGAGAAGATTCTTGGAGAAATTCTTCCCTGCATACATAACAGCTTCCATCCGGAAAGAAATTTGTGGTATAAGGCAGCTAGCTAGAGAGACATTGTATGAGTACTTAGAGAGATTCAACAAGCTGTGTGATATATATAATAACCTAAGTTTTTGTTAAAAAAAAAAATATTATATTATTATTTTAATAGTGGCGCCCGGAGCGTGAAATTGGCGCCTGGGGCGCCATATGCACTGGAATTTGGCGCCTGGAGCGTGAAAATGGCGCTGGGAGCGCCAGAAATGTCCAGAAGGCCATTTTTTCACTGGAATTTGGCGCTGGAGGCGTGAAAATGGCGCCAGGAGCGCCAAATCTCGGGCAGGCACCCTATATAAAGGCTTTTTTACGAATT